>JBAKBP010003572.1:0-150645 GCA_037953745.1 Lithodes maja
GTGCTAAAGAGGTATGTGGTTTTGTTGTGGACGGGAGTACCTGCCAGTGCAATGTTATGCCTGACGGACTTAAGAATGCACTAGCAACGTTTCAGAACCTGATGAATGAAATTGAAAAGGACGATGATGCGCTGGGGCATTTCGAGGTCTATGTTCCAGCCTATGGTCCGGTCGTTGTAGTTTACCCAGATCATCACCCTCTCAAGATCTTGGACCAGTTTCACAATCGGAATATGAGGCTGACCAGGTGGTCACTAAGGTTATTGGTATATAACCTGGATATACGCCATATTGCCGGTTGTGACAACGTGGTTGCAGATGGTCGTTCAAGGGTATATGATCCTGGGTAGATTGACACACGGGTAGCCTCCTGCTTTGGTTTGAATAGTATTTTGCGCTTGGTGCTTGTTGGCTCGCGGTTGTAGCCCAGCGTATTGGGTCGTAAAGCAGGAGTTGAGCGTTTGGTATAGAAGAAAATAGGCTGCCCTTATAGTGCAGCTGGAAAAAAAACATATTAAAATATAAAAAAAAAAAAATCATATAAAAACTCTTTCTTTTTGATATAGATAATTGTATAAGTTTGTCATAGCCTATTGAGTTTGAGTAGTCCACGAACTATCAAACGGCTGAGCGGCTGTAAGCTCGCTCTGGGAGCATGATATTGTGTCTTTTTACTATTGTTGGGAGGAGTTGTAAAATGTGATTTTTTTTTTTTTTTATAAGATGTATTTTAGTGATAAACTCAGCTTTGTTTTAGTGCCATGCGGTCGCTGGGTGTGAGGGGCTTGATGCGGTTCTGTGTGTCAGATTTTAGCTCAGGGTTGAGCAAGTAAAATCTTGGGGGAGGTGTGACGCATGTCGAGTGTGAGCATGCTGTACAGAACGCCCAGTCATGCCCCACTCTCGCTAGGATCGTCAGGGCAGGAACTTTGGCTGTAGTCTGTGTAGAGTTTCCTAACTTAGTTTATGTGAGCCGTTGTACTATAAGTATTATAAATATGTATTTTGTTTTCATCTGAGTCAACGAGTTCTATTTTATATCATTAGTTATAAGTATTGTGTGTGGGACTTATTTGTAATGATGAGAGGAGAGAGAGAGATTACGTAACGGGGGACAGTGAGTGCGCCACGCGGCAGGTAGGCCTAACTCCCTCCTCCCTCCTCCCTCCTCAGCGCGTGGGAAATCCTTTGTCGATCCCAGATTGAGAGAGAATATTACGTAATGATTGCCAGTGGGCGGTCCTTAGTAGTTTGCGATATGCTCACTAGAGGGCCGAGTATAAAAAGGGAAGTCTCGCCACATATTCTTCAGAACTCATTAGGCAGAGCGACTTCTCATATCCCTTGCTACTATACATATTCTTCCGACTGATGTGAACTTTCTCTACTCTCTGAACCGCCTATCTTCTTCTCTTCCCAACCCTTTATAACCTCAATGATCCCTTTGGTGCAGAGCTAGTCAGCCAAAGTATTATCGCTTGAGTTCTCACGAGATATATGCCTATTAGATAGCCTATTTTGGAAGGGATAACTAGAATAGGATTGATTAATGTTTGTTGCACTCGTATATGCATTTCCCTGTGTATGATTATTCATGTTCCTGTTTTCTGCTGATCTAAGTAATGCTAGACTGGGATAAGGCTACTGGAGTTGTGATTCCCTATGTGTATTAGGTTTTGTTGAACCTGTACAATCGCAACGGAGACTTGGGAAGCCTAGGTGGTCTTTCTGACTGTGTACCTTGTGAGTTTAGCGCTGTGTTGCGAGTGAGGGCTTTTGCCTCTGCCACCCAACACTGTGCTAACTCGTTTGCTTGACTTTGAGAGGATCGCCAGGAGAGAACCAGATACTAGTGATCTGGATCTCTCAAGAGAGCATCCCGTCAATTAACGTAATTTGGCCGCACAGTCTTAAGGACCTCGCTAGGCTACGAGCCGCTTGCTCAGCCATTGTTTCCTAGCCTACTACATCCCAGCTAGACTTTGCTCGGTCAGCAGATACAGCATAGTATTGAAGCTTTCCTTATGTATGTTATTGTTTATGCACTATTGATTTCATGTGTGGCACGCTTAGCTACTTTAGAGATTAGTGGCCCACGAGCACAATCCTAGTAGGCTATTGCCAGTGCATTGTCGGAGTACTTCTTTTTTATGTTTGCCATTTACTATTGTCTATTCTTATAATTCTTCTTATGTCAATTTAAAGCCTTTAATGTTAGTTAATTGCCAGTGTGTTGCTTATTGAATTGCTGTTCAAAATCCGATACTTACTTCTCACGAGTATCCGAGAAGCATCTAACTTTATCAGAAGATTCTGATAATTCTAATAATGCTCGATGCTCGAGGACTATTGTTTAACGTAACGTAATAGTGCCGATCCGAAGTAGAGGGTGGAGGACTTCTTAAGTTCTTAGTCAAGGGTGGATTACTTCGGCTTCGGCCAACACTATTCTTTGGTGTTGTTGTATTTACTTCTTTGTTTGATTATTGACCAGACTAGATAACTCCCGTCTCTTTATTAGTCTGTTGTGAAACGCTAGTACCGAGTTCTTGTATACCCCGTTATAGCAGATAGAACTCTGGAGGGTATTGGTGTTTTTTGTTCGGCTGGCAGTACTCTGGGGTTGGGATCGTGTGTTTCCGTTGTGGCAGCGAGCCATACTCGAGTCCTGTTTGAGAGCCCTTGTGTACCCGAGTGCCCGGTCGTAACAAACGCTTTAAGCCTTTGAGGATTGTGACGCCTTTTATCAGTTTGTTCTGGCTATTATTAGACGATTGTATTTAGATTAGGAAGGGTATATGCAAGCCAGAGGGTTAATTGAGATAGTCTTTACCCTTTTGATGCCCAAAGGTCCTCCCTAAGTTGTAAAAAATCGTCTAATGATAGCCAGAATAAACTGTCAAAACGCATCATAATCATCAAGGGGTTAAATGTATGGGACTACATTCCAATCATTATAGGTAGGCCAGAAAGCGAAAGCTCTAACCTCTGTAACTCGAAAGGGGCTGGAGCAAACGAGCTGTAAATGTCCACACCTATTCTCCGGCTGACTTTTCCTAGATGGTAGAAATATTAGCTTTTATTGTCCTAGTCCTTTTATAGTTGCAGAGTGTGACGCTCACCGCTTCCCCCAGAACCACATGGCTTACTCGCTAGGACTCGCCAGGGCAGAGAATGTAGCTACAGTCTACCTATCATTGTGTACTTTCCTTCTCGAGAAAGCTTGTGTTGCAGACAGTTCAGAACTGTTCTTTGTTTTCGTCTGTCACAATCCTTTCTATTTTATTTAGTCAATTGAAAGTATTGTGTTAAGTAGTTGAATGATGGGAAGGCCAGCGGGAGAGAGAGAGAGACCAGGTGGTGTGACTTGGTGGTGAGTGTGGCGCTTGGCTGGCCCCCTTACATAGGCCTCGCGGGATTCGTTGCCTCCTGCCTAACACGGCCTACTAGGCGGCTGCTTACTGGGCGACTGTCGCGCGCCCTCGTGCCATTCCTGCGAACTGGGACTCCAGCCATGCGGTCCCTGGAAATATCCTGGTCAGATCCTTCCCAGACAGCATACTCTAAGCATCTCCCATGAACTGTTCCACACTCTTGTCATAGAATCTTTCTCTCCTACTGCCTCTATCATTTCCACTACTTCCTCACCTTTTATTAATATCAATCCCCCTCTGGTTCCCTGCATCCACACCTTGAATTGGTGGCCAGACTGTATTATATGCTGGATCTCACATTTCTTATGTACTAGGCTAAGGTTGAAGATAGTCATTGTCTTTTTGGGAGATTGTATTGCTCGGACTGTCTCCATCAATCACTAATGTTTCTACAGGGTTAAATAATGCTAGACTAGGGATCAGGTACCTTGCTGTTGGTGTGTTCACTGTGTGTAGGCTACTTTTGAGCTGCACGACACTACGGATTCTGTGGGTTACCTGGGTGGATCTTTTGTCTGTGTACCTTGGAGTTTAGACTGTGTAGTGCATGAGGGCTGCTTGCCTAATCCACCCAACACTGTTCTAACTCTATTTGCTTTTACTTTTGAGGGTCGCCAGGAGGATACTCGATACTTGTGATCGAGAATCCTCAAGAGAGCACCCCTTCATATTAACGTAATCAGGCCGCACAGACCCAAGGTCCACACTAGGCTAGGAGCTGCCTTGCTCCACCAGAATTCTGTACCTTTTCGCATCCCAGCTAGACTTTATTAACCCGTGTAGACTGTAGACATTAGCTGGATTAGATCATATACTCTTTTATGCATACCCATTATTTCTACACAAGCATTTGGAGGTCTAGGTTGCTGTAGAGAGACACAACCAGCATAGACCGGTTTTGTTAATAGGAGTACTATTTTTTCGTGGCGAGCATTATTACTGTTGCACCGCTTATAATATTCTTGTGTCCAATAACATTATAGGTCCAGCCTATTTGTGTATTTAGCCTACACGTGCATTGTCCTGCCTCCTGCTATTTTGTGGTTCCATTTCCGATACGTTCTTCTTAGTAGCATCCGACATTATTCAGAAGATTCCTTGTTCGGTGCTTGAGGACTTTACAACACTTTCTTTCATAAAGGAGTGACAGATATTATTGATTAAAGTAACGTTAAGTAAACCTTCTTCTTGTTTGGATTAGATCACTCTTGTGATTTAATTAAGTTAACTATCTTTTCCTTGTGTACCATAACTAAGCAACCATATGTTATAGGTAATAGGCTGTTTCAGAGAACATCAGCCTATAGTAGAAGCACATAGATACTGAGAGTTAAGATACCCCGCTATTGCAGATATAACTCTGGAGGGTATATGTGTTCTTTGTTCGACGGGATTATATATCAGGGGATGGATCTAGCATTTCCGTTGTTGCATTTATGCCAGTCTAGTCCAATGTATAAGAGCCACCGATTTATACGAGACCCGATCGTAACAAATGGCGACCTAGCTCAGGATTTGGTGAACTGACATATAATTGCAGGTTATTGTGCAGATTTTTCTCACAGTTTAGGCAGTGAACATTTGTTGATTTTGTGGAATATTTTTTGAGGACATGCAAGAATTATTTTTTTAGCAAAGTAATATAGCACTTGAGCGGTCTCCGAGAATTTTTTATTGTGAATATTGTGGTATAAGAGTTTGGGGTACTTCTTTTTGTGTATCAAAGTGAAAAATCTTCAGTGAGCATCATGTCTTATAGCGGATCAGTGCAGGATGAGGACACAGTACGTGATGTAGAAGCTGAGGAGCAGCAGCATGGGCAGATTGTTAACTTGGTGAACAGTGAGGAGGATGCAAGGAATTTTTTACAATGGCCTGTTACTTCCAACCGGTTGGTGGGTATAAATCGGTATGGTCTCCAGTGCTTACCCGCAGCTATCGGTCATGTATGTACTAGTGGCATGACCAAGGATGACCTGATGACGTGTGTGCTGGGTGGGGTGACTGGCGTACGAGGTAGGGTAAGTGCTCAGAGCCCTTTGGCCGAGCCTCCCCTTCACTCGACTCCCAATCCTCCTATTGGAGTACCGACCCTGAGCACGCTTCCGCAGGTGGGTAGTGACTGGCAGGGTGGTTTGCCCCTGGGGGGATCACCGGGTATTTCTAACATCATTGCATCTCCTCCTCCTCAAGGTTTGACCCCGGAGATGCTCTTTCAGCTCGAGCTAGCTAAGATGGAAGAAAGAAAAGAGCTAGCTAAGATAGAAGAGAGAAAAGAGCTAGCTAAGATAGAAGAGAAAAAAGAGCTAGCTAAGATAGAAGAGAGAAATGAGCTAGCTAAGATAGAAGAGAGAAAAGAGCTGGCTAGGATGCAGCAACAGACGAGGGAAGCTGAGCTTAGGACTGAACTAGAATCTACAAGATACTGTGCCGACATGGATTTAGAGAAGTCTCGTGTTGAGACGACGGGACAGCGACTCAGTACTGGAAACCGTGCGCATGATCAGTCTCTGTCGCACCTTCTCAAACTGGTCCCTGTATTTGACGAGTCTGGTGTCACAGAGTTTTTCAATAGATTTGAGAAGAAGTGCCGGGAGCATCAGTGGCCTGAAGTTAAGTGGGCGGCCCTTGTGTCCTCTAGACTCGTAGGTAAGGGGCTCAAGGCTTACGATGCACTGCCTTTGGAGTCCTGCGTTGTTTATGAGGAGCTCAAGGAGGCTGTCCTGCGGGCATATGAGCTACAACCCGAGACATATAGGTTAAAGTTCCGGGGTGTGACTAAGGGGCGAGACAGTACCTTCTTGGAGCACACCTGGGACCTGTCCGACACTATGGAAAACTGGCTCAGATCAGAGAAGACAACTACGTTTGATGAGATGAAACAGTTGATGCTTCTAGAGCAGTTTTATAAGTGTACGGGCGGCGACTTGACTTTAAACCTTAAAGAGAAGAACCCAAGAACTCTCGTAGAAGCAGCAGAGATGGCTGATCGTCGGTTGTCACTAATTCGGGGGTGCGGCTCTGCACAGAGAAACGATGTAGGCGTTAAGGAGCGTTACCCTCCCCCTCCCCGGAATATGGACACACATAAATTTAAAAGCAATGACACCAAGACTGATCACAAACCTAGCACCGCCCCGTTTAAGATGGGTCAGGGGACTTTTACACCTCAGTATAAGTCCAAGGGGAAATTTGAGTGTTATCACTGTCACAAAGAGGGGAACATGGCAAAAGCTTGTCCGAGCAGACCTCCCACGGCGGCTGTGTCATTGGCTCGCAGCATTGGGGTGTTCCAGAAGTCTTCTGTGTTTGCTGGAGGCATAAGATCAGAGGATGGAGCACCGCCAGTGAAGAAGGATCCGGAAAGCTCGAACCCTGTCCGCGATGCCTTTTGCGACCATAGAGGGCATGGCTGCGTGAAGTGGGGGGGCAAGAAGCACGGGGTACAGCTTTTGCGTGACACAGGTGCCTCTCAGACACTCTTGAAGAATTTCACTGATAGACCCATAAACGCGGCGCGGGTAGTTGTGGTGCAGGGAGTTAATGCAACTAGGGCATACCCGCTTGTTAGAATGGAGCTTGAAGTTGACGGTGCGACTCGTGAACTGGATGTGGGAATCGTGGAGAAATTGCCTGTTGGGGGCGTCGACCTCCTTCTCGGCAATGACTTTGCGGTGCCTGCTTATAAGGTTTCACCCTTAGTCGTTGCCGAGGAGCCGGCCGACGTGAGTAGGGAGGAACAGGAATGGGTTGAGATGTGTCAGGTGCAACCAATGGCATGTGTTGTAACCAGATCTCTCGCATCCAGGGAGTCACAGCCTAACCAACAGTCTTCAAATAAGCGGAGGAACGGTCATGAGAAGGTGCTGAAAGCTGATACGGTGGAGAGTCTAGTACCAGCAGCGCTTCTCGGGGGCTCGGTATTAGCACCGTTATTAGAGTCTGGAGAAGCACCACCACCTGTCACTGAGAGTGTAGAGGCAGGGCTTAAAGAGACTCAGAGGCAGCAACGGTATACACGGAGAGAGCAACGGGATGCAAAGTTCGATGTTGGGGGAGGGCATGAGTTGTTTCGCAAACACTTAGACAGGCTAGCTCCCTCAGATATTCGCAAATTGCAGCTAGAAGACCCGGAGGTTCTAAAGTGTAGTGACGGTGCTGTCGAACTTGAGAGTAGAGAACGAATGTTGCGTAGTCTGGAGTTGGCTGGCCGCAATCTGGTAGGCTCTCAGGCCCTCATGAAGGACAGGTACGACCACAAGGTGAAACTCAGGGAGTTTCACGTGGGTCAGGAGGTGTTGATACTACTCCCTCTTGTAGGTCACCCCTTATCCGCAAAGTACGCTGGTCCTTATAGGGTAGCAGAGAAGCTCTCGGACTTAGATTACCTGGTGGCCACTCCAGACAGGCGTAAGAGGAATCAGTTCTGTCATGTCAACCTGATGAAGGAGTATGTGAGGTGCCCACCTGAGCCTCTCACTGTCCCCGTGATGACTTTCAGCAGTCAAGGTGGAGAAGGAGAACGGGACAGTCATGCGCAGGTGGATGACTACTGGGATCATGTTTCTGCAGATCAGTGGGCGGGAAACACGAGACAGGCGGCTCATGAGGCTTTGCAACACCTACCTGAGCAACAGCGTGTGGCTGTCGAGCGCCTATTTTGTTTATACCCTACTGTATTTGCAGAACACCCAGGCCTCACTACTCAGGAGGTGCACGACGTTGACGTCGGAGACCACCCACCCTTCAAATTAGTGCCCTATAGGGTGCCCCGTATTAAACTTCCGGCCCTCCGGGCGGAGTTGGAGTATATGTTGCAACAGGGACTGATCGAGAAGGGGGCGGTAAAGTGGACATCTCCCGTAACGCTGCAACCTAAGCCGGATGGCAAGGTGCGCTTCTGTGTTGATTACCGCAGGCTAAACGGCTTGACTCCCACCAACCCTTATCCTCTTCCCCGGGTCGATGACTGTGTAGACAAGATTGGCAGGGCCAAGTTCTTGACCAAGGTGGACCTGGTAAAAGGTTACTGGCAGGTGCCTTTGTCTGAACGGGCGAAAGAGGTGTGTGGTTTTGTGGTGGATGGTGCTACATATCGTTGTAATGTCATGCCGTACGGTCTAAAGAACGCACCAGCGACCTTCCAAAGCTTGATGAACGAGTTAGTGGCTGACATTCCGAACTGTACCGTGTACCTGGACGACGTCATTATCTACGATGACGATTTCAAGAGCCACTGTGAACATGTAGAATCCCTATTTAAGAAATTAAGCGAGGCAAACTTGGTGGTCAACCTGGGAAAGTGTGATTTTGTGCGGGCTACCGTGCAGTATCTGGGGTTCATGGTGGGTTTGGGCCAGGTGTGCCCCCCACAGAACAAGATATTGGCTATTAACCACTTCCCCAGGCCGTCCACCAAGAAGCAGATCATGAGGTTTTTGGGCATGATTGGTTACTACCGCCGCTTTATAAAGGGCTATTCTACTGTGCTGGCTCCTCTGACGGACCTATTGGCCAAAGATAGAAAGTTTAAGTGGGCGCCTGAGTGTGAGAGGGCTTTTTTGCTAGTAAAACACCTGTTGTGTACTCACCCAATCCTCAGGGCCCCTGACTTTAGCCGACCATTCCAGCTGGCAACTGATGCCAGTGGTGTGGGGGCTGGTGCCGTTCTGATGCAATCAGACGAAGATGGGCTGGAGCACCCAGTCAGTTTCTTCTCAAAAAAGTTCAACTCGGCGCAGAAGAAATATTCAGTAGTTGAGAAGGAACTGCTGGCGATTGTGCTAGCGCTCAGGCACTTTGAGGTGTATGTTCCAGCCTGTGGACCAGTTGTGGTGATCTACACCGACCATCACCCCCTCAAGTTCCTGAATCAATTCCATAACCGGAATATGAGGCTGACCAGGTGGTCATTAACCATCGTCTAGCGGACCCTCTGTGGCCGTTTTGGGCCTTTTCAGGCCATTCTGACTGCTATATCAACCATCAGTATGAAAGGAACTGTATTGCGCCGAAAACTAGGTGGAAATCGCTACACAATGACGCAACATACAGCTACGTAGCACTCGTGGAGCACTGACAGTGTTACCTCGAAGATGGAAGTTTAGCTGATTTTGCTACATTGCTCACTTTTAGCGAACTATTGGTTACACTGTGATCCTCTCGCGCGGTGGGGGAACTGGAGTTAGTGTGGGCCGGGAGGCCACAGATGTCGGACGTATGGATCATTACTATCCCACCCATTTTCACTCGATTTCCACCCTTTTTTCACCCGTTTTTTGCCAGTTTTTTCAACTCGACTTATGTGGTGTGCCGCTTTTTAAGGGTTAATGTTGCAGGAATACAACCTAGACATACGCCATATTGCCGGTTCTGAGAATGTGATTGCAGATTGCTTATCGAGGGTGGAAGACCCGGGGTAGATCATCACAAGGGTAGCCTCCTACTTTGGTTTGATTAGTATGTTTACGTCTGGTGCTTGTTGGCTCGCGTGGGTAGCCCAGCGTATTGGGTCGTAAAGTAGGAGTTGCTGTGTTGGTATAGAAGAAAAAACTAGGCTGCCCCTGTAGTGCAGCAGCCATAAACATATTAAAAATATAAAAATCCCATAAAAACTCTTTCTTTGATAGTTAAATTATTTAAAAGTATGTTATAGCAGAAATTCTGAGTTGTACTCCTCTCAGAAGGCTGGGCTAGTGAAGCACGCTCTTATGAGCATAACTATGTAATTTAATCTATTGTGTTGGGAGGGGTTGTTCATTTTTATAATGTGTTATTTTGAAGAGAACTGTGCTTTACATTTCATTGTCGCTGGGTGACTAGGAGTGGCGAATTTTGTATGGGTTCTGCGTGTCAGATTTAGAGCTCATAGTTGGAGCCTCTTAAAAATCTTGGGTGGGGTGTGACGCTCACTGCTTCCCCCAGAACCACATGACTTACTCGCTAGGACTCGCCAGGGCAGAGAATGTAGCTAGAGTCTACCTATCATTGTGTACTTTCCTTCTCGAGAAAGCTTGTGTTGCAGACAGTTCAGAACTGTTCTTTGTTTTCGTCTGTCACAATCCTTTCTATTTTATTTAGTCAATTGAAAGTATTGTGTTAAGTAGTTGAATGACGGGAAGGCGAGCGGGAGAGAGAGAGAGAGACCAGGTTGTGTGACTTGGTGGTGAGTGTGGCGCGTGGCTGGCCCCCTTACATAGGCCTCGCGGGATTCGTTGCCTCCTGCCTAACACGGCCTACTAGGCGGCTGCTAACTGGGCGACTGTCGCGCGCCCTCGTGCCATTCCTGCGAACTGGGACTCCAGCCATGCGGTCCCTGGAAGTATCCTGGTCAGATCCTTCCCAGACAGCATACTCTAAGCATCTCCCATGAACTGTTCCACACTCTTGTCTTAGAATCTTTCTCTCCTACTGCCTCTATCATTTCCACTACTTCCTCACCTTTTATTAATATCAATCCCCCTCTGGTTCCCTGCATCCACACCTTGAATTGGTGGCCAGACTGTATTATATGCTGGATCTCACATTTCTTATGTACTAGGCTAAGGTTGAAGATAGTCATTGTCTTTTTGGGAGATTGTATTGCTCGGACTGTCTCCATCAATCACTAATGTATCTACAGGGTTAAATAATGCTAGACTAGGGATCAGGTACCTTGCTGTTGGTGTTTTCACTGTGTGTAGGCTACTTTTGAGCTGCACGACACTACGGATTCTGTGGGTTACCTGGGTGGATCTTTTGTCTGTGTACCTTGGAGTTTAGACTGTGTAGTGCGTGAGGGCTGCTTGCCTAATCCACCCAACACTGTTCTAACTCTATTTGCTTTTACTTTTGAGGGTCGCCAGGAGGATACTCGATACTTGTGATCAAGAATCCTCAAGAGAGCACCCCTTCATATTAACGTAATCAGGCCGCACAGACCCAAGGTCCACACTAGGCTAGGAGCTGCCTTGCTCCACCAGAATTCTGTACCTTTTCGCATCCCAGCTAGACTTTATTAACCCGGGTAGACATTAGCTGGATTAGATCATATACTCTTTTATGCATTCCCATTATTTCAACACAAGCATTTTGAGGTCTAGGTTGCTGTAGAGAGACACAACCAGCATAGACCGGTTTTGTTAATAGGAGTACTATTTTTTCGTGGCGAGCATTATTACTGTTGCACCGCTTATAATATTCTTGTGTCCAATAACATTATAGGTCCAGCCTTTTTGTGTATTTAGCCTACACGTGCATTGTCCTTCCTCCTGCTATTTTGTGGTTCCATTTCCGATACGTTCTTCTTAGTAGCATCCGACATTATTCAGAAGATTCCTTGTTCGGTGCTTGAGGACTTTACAACACTTTCTTTCATAAAGGAGTGACAGATATTATTGATTAAAGTAACGTTAAGTAAACCTTCTTCTTGTTTGGATTAGATCACTCTTGTGATTTAATTAAGTTAACTATCTTTTCCTTGTGTACCATAACTAAGCAACCATATGTTATAGGTAATAGGCTGTTTCAGAGAACATCAGCCTATAGTAGAAGCACATAGATACTGAGAGTTAAGATACCCCGCTATCGCAGATATAACTCTGGAGGGTATTATGTGTTCTTTGTTCGACGGGATTATATATCAGGGGTTGGATCTAGCGTTTCCGTTGTTGCATTTATGCCAGTCTAGTCCAATGTATAAGAGCCACTGATTTATACGAGACCCGATCGTAACAAGAGGTTGAGGGGTTATGATTTTTGGCCTGCCTAAAATTAATGGACTATAACAACACGTCGTACTTGCTATTTGAATTCCATGAGCTTTAGAGGATGTTCATGTTGTGCTGTATTAGTGTATTGAAAAGAGTAGGAGTGTTTTAAAACTATCTGATCCAACGTCTCGTGGGTTATTATAACATTTTGTTGATTAATAATTGAGGATTTTGCTTGTGTTTGCCAATTTTGAACAATGAATTTTTGTTTGACTATTGTGTGCACTTTGAGAAGGATCTGTGGCAGTTAAAAGGGTTAATTGATATAGTTTGAAGCTTGTTAATTGCTGGAGGCCCCTGTTAAACTGAAACAATTGTATAATAGTAGCCCGAATACATTTAAAAGGACGGCACTTCTACTGAAGGGGTTAAAAAAAAAATATCTGAAGTTGCACAAACCTAATTGTGTATATTGCAAGTGCTTTACCTTGTAATGATGTTGCCCAAGGAAAAAATTATATACAAAATGTTGTAACCTTTGCAACTTGTATTATGTGTGGGGCCGTATCCCGCCGGCGATGGTCAAAGTTTGGCTGTAAGCTCCGGTCAACTATACTCTTTAAAAAAAAAAAAAAAAAAAAAAAAAAAAAAAATATTAATACTAATAACAATAATACAAAAGATAGGAAGGTATGATATAGGTATATAAGATGATTGGGGGTAATAATAATAATAATAATAATAATAATAATAATAATAATAATTAAAGTTGCAAGCAACTTTGTCCGGGGTTCGACGGTTTTGCAAGCAGGGTATTGTGTTTGATACAAATGCTGTGTCACAGATATCAAAAGATCATTTAACTTATCGGGCATGGAGAAACTACAGAAGGAGCAGATTGTGCAAACAAACAAGAGCGAGAGAGGTAGACATTGGCTGTAAAAGGGATCTGCCTCTATCCATTTAGTAACAGAGTTGTAGATATGTGGAATAGGCTACCAAGTGCTATAATGGGATCAAGAACAATAGAGCTTCAACTTGAAATTAGATAGAACGAGATGGGTTGGGTGTGAAAGGGATCTGCCATGTGTAGGTCAATCGGCTCTGGAGACTCCCATTTTCTTATTTTTTTATTTTCTCATTTGTGAAGGAGAGAGGGAGTATGGCGAGAGAATAGGATGTCGTAAACGTAAGGAAGATAGCGATAAATATGAGAGAGAGAGAGAGCACGGGATGGGTTGGGTGTGAAAGGTATCTGACATGTGTGGGCCAATTGACTCTCTGCAGACTCCGGTTTTCTTATGTTCTCATTTGTGATAGAGAGAGAGAGACTAGGATGTCATAAATGTAAGGAAGACAGAGATAAATGAGAGTTTTTATGAGATGGGTTGGGTGTGAAAAGGATCTGTCTTGTGTGGGCCAATTGGCTCTCTACAGACTCCCATTTTCTTATGTTCCTATTTCTTACAATTGTGTTTTGGTTGCAGGTATATGATAACATGGGTGTATAGTAAGTAGTGTAAATAACAGGTAAAGTTTATGAGATGGGTTGAGTGTGAAAGGGACCTGCCTTATGTGGGCCACTTGACTCTCTGCAGTCTCCCATTTTCATCTTGGTTGCATGTGTAAGGGATCTGCCTCATTTGTACCGGTGTGCAAACAAACAAGAGCGAGAGAAAGAGATTGGCTGTGTAAGGGATCTGCCTCTATTCGCTTGGTAAAAGAGTTGTAGAGATGTGGAATAGGCTACCAAGTGCTATAGTGGGATCAATAACAATAGAGCTTCAACATAAAATTTGATAAGACGAGATGGATTGGGTGTGAAAGGAATCTGCCGTGTGTGGGCCAACCGGCTCTCTGCAGACTCCCATTTTCATCTTGGTAGCATGTGTAAGGATCTGCCTCCTTTGTACCAGTGTGCAAATAAGAGAGAGAGATTGGCTGTGTAAGGGATCTGCCTCTCTCGTAACAGAGTCGTAGATATGTGAAGTAGGCTACCTAGTGCTATAGTGGGATCAAGAACAATAGAGAATTTAAAGATAAAATCAGATAGTCATATGGATGAAATGGGTTGTATGTGAAAGGGATCTGCCTTTTGTGGGCCACTTGTCTCTCTGCAGATTCCCATGTTCATCTTGTAAGGGATCTGCCTCATTTGTACTGGTGTGCAAACAAACGAGCGACAGAGAGAGACTGGGTGTGTAAGGGATCTGCCTCTATTCGTTTAGTAACAGAGTTGTAGGCTAGATATGTGGAATAGGCTACCGAGTCGTATAGCCAATCGGCTCTCTGCAGACTCCTGTTTACTTATGTTCTCATTTGTGTGAGAGAGAGCGAGGCTCCGTATTTCCTGTTCTCATGCACTAGTACAGTATGTCGTAATTGTAAGGAAGACAGCAATAAATAAGAGAGAGAGAGAGATATCTCAACACTCAAACAAGCACAAACATAGCTACACAAGACCATCACACAAGCACACACACGCCTATCTAGCGACGAACTGTCCTGTTTACATAATCATACACACTCCCCCCCCCCCATCCCCATTCCATCACTTCGTATGTACGATATTATTTCCGTCTTTTTTACTGTGTATGGATTGTTATTGGTGTTCACTCTTGACATATGTGTCCAGCTACTTCTGTATGCATACATAATAGCATGAAAGTTATCAATACGCGCATATGAAGCTATGTATCTCGTATATCGGGGTTCTCTTCCCTTCCATCGGTCCACCCCTTATACCTCCCTCCCTCCTCCCTATCCCATATGTGTAAACATTATATTTTAGCTTTCCGAAGGTAAATACGTACTTCCGATAAATATCTAGCCTTGTATTTAAATCATGAATCCTGTTTAATGTCATTATTTAATAGAAACATGTGTAAGGGTTACATTTATACAAAGGATAAGATAAGCAAATACAAAGCTCAGCAGAGCATAATCATTTGTGATGAGAGGGTAGTTGTAGGCAGTGTTGCCAGTTGTACCGCTACATATTACCGCTAGATGTAGAGCTATATTTACTTCAGTTTAGTAGCCATTTTTTCATATCTAGAGACATTTACTCGGGATAATTTGAAAATTTCAGACATTCTAGTTATATTACATTGTAAAATTTGCAAAACAAACAAATCAAAACTCTTTAGGAATTGCAGCATTGTTTTGACTATGTAGCAACGTGCTAGCGACTTTTGAGAAAGGATCTAGCGGTGTTTTGGGGGTAACACTTAGGCAGTGTTGCCAGTTGTATCGCTACATATTACCGCTAGATGTAGAGCTATTTACTTCAATTTAGAAGCCATTTTTTCATATCTAGAGACATTTATTATGGATAATTTAAAAATTTCAGACATTCTAGTCATATTACATTGTAAAATTTGCAAAACAACCAAACCAAAACTCTTTAGAAATTGCAGCATTATTCTAACATTGTTTGACTATGTAGCAACATGCTAGCGACTTTTGAGAAAGGATCTAGCGATATTTTGTGGAGACATACTGGGAGGGTGGGAGGGAGGTGGTGGTTGCAGTGTTGCCAGTTGTAAAGCTACATATTACCGCTAAATGTAGAGCTATTTACTTCAATCTAGCAGCCATTTCTTTTATATCTAGAGACATTTACTAGGGATAATTTGAAATTTCAGGACATTCTAGTCATACTACATTGTAAAATTTGCAAAACAAACAAACCAAAACTCTTTAGAAATTGCAGCATTATCCTAACATTGTTTGGCTATGTAGCAACATGCTAATGACTTTTGAGAAAGGATCTAGCGGTATTTCGTGGTAACACTTTAGGAGGGTTAAAATACGAGTCACACAGGCAATTGCCAAAACTTTAAAGGTCCATATCATTGTCATTAAACTAAGCATTTGGCAAAGGGAGGAATTGTTAAAAACCTTAGCCAATACTCTGTCATTCACCAAAAATAAATTTGAATTTATCATTATTATTTGGTAGGGGTAGGTATGTATAGGTAGGTTGGCTAAATAATTGCTGGAATTCGTAGGGACTCGAACGGTTTTGAGAGATTTAAATAAAAAACATATGATAGATCTGAATAATAAAGAGATTATATGTTATTAAGCAAAACTGGGGGATGCGTGGAAGCCTATAGACTGTAGACGGTAAACTTTGTGTGGGTAGCGAATTCGGTTTTAAAGTAATTTAAGAATAGACAGTTTTCAATGCTGCGGCCAAACTATTCCACCCATTTATATTTTTTTGGTATCAAAATGTTCGGAATCGCGAGCCTCACCCAACTACGCAAGCATGGCTCTGATCATCGGCGTAGTTTTCAAGATGTGGAATTTTAAGTGGAATTCGAGGTTTTTTCAAGATTGCCGGAAAAAAACCCACGTGCAAAAGCAAAACCTTCTCTATAAAATTTACGGAGCATTAGTAGGGGAGTGCGTATGCCAAAGCCCAGTCGTTTCCTGTGAGTGGGAGAGACGGTATTTAGGTGTCAAGTTTTTCGGGAAATCGGCTGCCATGGGCCTGTTTGGCCGCCATGCTGGATGTTTAGCATATCGAAAGTTGCCCAATACAAAAACGCACCTCTTGTGAAAGTTTGATCCCGATCCAAAGAGCAGTTCTGGAGTTATTGCATCAAAACCGGCGCGTAAGAAGAATTTGGATGAAATCCCAGGTTTAATGATTACAATAGGGGTTCCCTGTAGGGGACGAACCCCTAATAATAATTATTACAATAGGGGTTCCCCGTAGGGGACGAACCCTAATAATAATAATAATAATAATAATAATAATAAAGGAAGGTATGATAGAGGGTATATAAGATGAGTGGGGATATTGATAGTGAAAAAAAAAATAATAATAAATAATAATAATAATTTAAAAAAAAATAGGAAGGTATGATAGAGGTATATAAGATGATTGGGAGGTATTGATAGTGACATTCCTTGCTGTCCTTAAATTAAATGGGTATAATAAAGTTATATAAAATAATTGGGGGTATTTTGTGGTGACAGTCCTTTTTATCCTCATATCAAATTAAATGGGTATAACGAAGGTATATCAGATAATTGAGGTTATTGAGAGGGTTATTCCTTTTATATATTTATTATAAATGGGTATAATAAAGGTATAAAACATTATTGTGTGGTATTGATGACGACATTCCTTTCTATCTTTATATTAAATAGGTATAATAATGGTGTCTATGATAATTGGGGGTATTAGGAGGGATAGTCCTTTCTATCTTTATATAAGGTATAATACTGTCAATATACCAAATTGATACAGGTGTTTTATTATGGTATATTACTGTCAATATACCAAATTGATACAGGTGTTTTATTATGGTTTATTACTGTCAATATACCAAATTGATACAGGTGTTTTATTATGGTATATTACTGCCAATATACCAAATTGATAAGGGTATATTATTATGGTATATGACTGCCAATATACCAAATTGAAAAGGGTATATTTTTGTGGCATATTACTGCCATTATAACTTATTGATAAATGTATATTATTACCTTGATTACTCAGCAATTACGAAGAATGTGTAGGGAAATATGGTGTTGAATCTGAATACTTGGCTATATTATGATTCAGAGACATAACAGTTTCATTTTTTTTCCCATTTAGAATCTAGATATCAGCAGCCAAGGGATTCAATTTACCACCAACTTGATAAAAACAGACTATAGTACACATGCACTTCGCACAATACACTCCCAAAAATACATAGGGTATAAACAATGTACACAAAAGGATATATACGATCATTGAGTATACTGATGGTGATTTACCTTTCAAACTGGTATAAGATGGGTTTATTATCACCAATGTACCTTAAATGGGTAGATTATTATGGACACTTTATATATTTGTTTTTCATATCCATAATGTTTGAGTGTATGGACACTATGGGAACCCGTTAACCCTTTTTGACCCATTATTCAAGCTAACGTTAGACGCTATTAAACATTTAAGAGGGAGCAATATTAGGTAGATGGTTTATGGAGAAATTACTTACCACTTTGAGTCCTAGAGGTATATTACAAGTTAAGGAAAATCATCTAATGGTAACCAGCATGGGACCAATATTAGGTAGATAGTTTATTGAGATATTATTTACCCCTTTGAGTCCTAGAGATAGACTATAAGTTAAGGAAAATCATCTAATGGTAACCAGCATGGGACCAATATTAGGTTGATGATTTTTGTTAGTCCTATAGATAGAATATAAGTTCAATATAATCATCTAATGGACGAATAGTAGGAAGATGGTTTATGGAGAAATTACTAACCCATTTGAGTCCTAGAGATAGATTATAAGTTAAAGAAGAGTCGTCTAATGGTAACCAGAATACAACCAGAAATACGTCCCCATACTGAAAGAAATAACAAAAGCTTTAAGGGGAACTATTTGTTTTCTGAGCCTCCTTCTCCTTAATGTTTAGCCCCATTAGTCTTCACATTTTGACTTTCGACCACTTCCTTGTCAACATTCAGACCTTTCCTGCCATTACGGTGTCGATTTTTTTCCTGGTAAGCGCTAGCGAGCCTGAAATTTAGGAGGAACTGGCCTTCGGGGACATTTTTCTACCGAAAAATGTACCAATATATCTGGAAGGTAGGTATTTTCTATTATTGTTTAAGCTTGATAGAGGCCTAGGGAGCAAACTAGAACAAATATATATACCGGTAATAATAACAATAAATAAATACATAATGTAACGTCCCCTTAATCCCGCCGACCACTTCATCTGATCTCATGATGCAATGTGTTAGGGTTATATTGAAGCACGTGTTCTCTCTCTCTCTCTCTCTCTCTCTCTCTCTCTCTCTCTCTCTCTCTCTCTCTCTCTCTCTCTCTTTATTCACCCACTGGCAATTCCTACATTTCATTCCTGAGCGGTATATTTTGTTTTAAACTTTTTCTTGACGCGACTCGGGTTTATTTTTATTGGCCCGGGGTGTATTTGTTTTTCTCTCTCGCTCAACCGTCCTGCGAAATTATTCTTTGTTTTGGCGCTTGCTTTTTTATTTTTTTGCTTTGTTGCTTTGTTTTGCTTTGTTTATTTGTTTTGCTTTGTTTCTTTTTTTTGCCGTTTGCTTTGTTTCTTTGATTTGCTTTGTTTCCTTGTTTTGATTTGTATTTTTTTTTCTTTGTCGTTTGCTTTGCTTTGCTTTGTTTCTTTGTTTTGCTCTGTTTTTTGTTTTGATTTGTATCTTTGTTTTGTTTTGTTTCATTGTTTTGTCGTTTGCTTTGTTGCTTTGTTGCTTTGCTTTTCGTTTTCTTTGTTTCATTGTTTTGTCGTTTGCTTTGTTTCTTTGTTTTGTCGTTTACTGTGTCTTTGTTTTATCGTTTGTTTTGTTTCTTTGTGGTGTTGTTTGCCTTGTTGTTTCGTTTGATTTATTTATTTGTTTCACAGTATGACGTTACTTTGATTGTAAACCCCTTTATTTGGGTTACCATGAGACGATTTTCTTTAGCTTATATAATAATCTACCTCTAGGACTCAGAGGGGTAAATAAGAGCTCTATAAACCCGCTGACTAACATAGGTCCTTCTCAAAATGCATAAAATCGTCTAATGTTAGCCAGAATCAAAGGTAAAAAGGCGTCATCGTGCTGAAGGGGTTAATATGTTTGGTTCTATACACCGCGTGTTTAACCCCTTCAGCAACACGAAGCCTTGTTACCTTTGATTCTGGCTAAAATTTGATGATTGTATGCAGCTTAAGAGGGACCTATGTTACTGAGGGGGATTATTGAGACCGAATTTACCCCTTTGAGTCGTAGAGGTAGATAATAAGCTAAAGAAAATCGTCTGATGTTAACCAGAATATGATGAAAATTACGTAATGGTGATGAAAGAGTTAATTGGTCTCCACTATTCACTTGAGTCTGGGCTCTAAAATAATATGGGTATTATATCTATCTATCTATTGCCTGACGCCGTGAACCCCGAAGGGGTGGCCACGAACGAACCGCCCCCATGCACCTCTGTCCCCAGTCAGTCGACGCCCCTCCTCCCATCCAGCACCGCCTTCATCCATATACTTCCTCACTCCATCCTTCCACCTCTCCCTCTCTGTCCTTCCACGTCGCTCTCGTACACCCTCTTAGTCATTCTCTCGCTTTCCATACGCTCCATATGGCCGAACCATCTCAAGTTGTTCCTTTTCACACTTTCCAGCACATCTACCTCCACACCACACCTCCTTCTTACTTCCTCATTCGTCTGTCTTTCCCTCCATGTAACTCCGCACGCTCTTCTCAAGTAACTCATTTCCACCGCTCTCACTCTTGGTCTGTGTCTTATCCCGAATGTCCATGCTTCGCTTCCATAAGTTAGTGTCGGGATTACCACATGCAAGGACTTCTTCACTTCCATACTGACCACCCTATTTCTTGTTACTGCTTTCAACGTTCCTACAACCCTCTTCCCCGGTTGCATCCTCTCCCGCACTTCTTATTCCATAGTTCCATCTTTACTCAACACACTGCCCAGATACTTAAAACAGCTGACGATCTCCATAGCCTGACCGTTCAACTTCACCTCACACTCTGTGACTTCACCTCTTTCGAAGACCATAACCTTGCTCTTCCCTGCATTTACCTTCAAATTCCGTTTTTCGCACACTGTTCCAAACTCATTTACTCATTTTAATATGGGTATGAAGAGAGTAAATAATTAATTGGGGAGGCTGACTTTTAACCCCCCCCCCCCCATTCACCCTGTATAAGAGATTGTGTTTCTGGCATTATACGCGCGCACACACACACACAAGAATTTTTGCATTATATTAAAAAAGATGTGTGGATTCATTCAAATTTCGCGCAATTTTTTTATGGCGTATCCTACAATAATCACCTATGACTTATCAAGCTCGATTTCCCATATTAAATAATACAAGGTGCTGAAAAATATAAATAAATTATATATATATATATATATATATATATATATATATATATATATATAAGTTTTTGGAGCAATATTCGACATAAAATATTTTGACAGCCAAAATATCCAAATATCAGCCATTTTGATATACTCCAGTATACTCCCACATATAGTGTATGCAAGGGGAACGAAGCAGAGCAATATATATAATACTAGATACACTTTGAAGTAGTAATGTGGGAAGTTACATTTAAAAAATGTGTTTGAAACTCAAGGTTATCCACGAAATCTTCCATAGTTACCCGTGCAAGTACATTTTCTCTGAGTAGTGAAATAGAAAACGATGCTTTAGCTGATAATTGATGGTAGACTATATTTGTTTTCCAAATGTGAAGTGTACTGTATAATATATCAAAATCAGGGGCGGATTAAGGGTGCATGGGGCCCCGGGCTAAAATTCAGGTGGTGGCCCTTTCATCAAGCAGGTGACGAGCGAAGCGAGCCTATACAGCCCTATTTTTAAATAGGGCACTTTTAGAGGCATCTTTAGGCATATGGAGAGACATACTAGAGAATTTTAAGTTATATCGAGTACAATGTTAATGGTGAAAAATCAAAACAATCAGCTTAGTTAGGAAAAGAAAATCGATCTTGTTTTGAAGATCAATAAGGAATTTGGGAACAAAAATGCAACTGTGAATCTCTGAAGCATTTCCTTTGCATCTGAGTGTCAGTGTACAATAACCTTTGCTGAAAATGTGATACCTCTAAGTCTGGTTTTCAGGTAAGAGTTACTGGCTGCATATCAAAGCTCTTTCAACGATCATTACGGAATACTAGGAAAAGAATCCATCTGCGAGACTCAAATGTCCATCTAACTCAAGAGTGAACTATTGTCCCAGTATTTCTTTTACTCAGGCAATACTCTGATTCTCTTCTTAATCTAATTTTTCCTCTTCTTGAATTATCACTCATGCTTGAAGCTCTGCGCTGAGGTATTCCCCTTCCACAATATGTTTGTAAAAGTTACAATTGTACCTAAACTGTTGCTTAAATCTGGGGAGGGGATTAGTTATAGGCCATCTAAGTTACTATCAGTAGTTGCCAGCCCCAAACAATTTATGTTCAGCAATGATAAAGGGATCATAAAACCTATACAACACGATAAAATCAATGAGAGTACAGTCAACTAGATAAATTCACAGAAAAAAAATCGCATTGTTCAAGCTTATTAGACTCTCTCCAAGGCCGGTCACTCAGGTTGAGTGACAGACTACGTGACTCGGCCATGTCTGTCATGCAGGCACATCCACGAACACACTTCCACTGCGACGCGCGTCAGTTTGACAGGACCGTTCTCACTCCTTACGTTATAAAAGAAGCAAAACAAATATTAACTAGAGAAACTTACCTCTAAATTTTGGCCGTCCAGGCCCATCTTGGTGTCCTCTACCCTCGAGTATCAGAGTGTCAACAATGACTTGAGCATTCGATTAGGAATATAAACTTATACTTTGTACTATTCTGATTCTCTCTTCTAGGTCTCATATAGAAAATTATAGTAATTACTATGTATTAAACATACAACTATATAATCAAATAAGAAATTATCCGGAATATCTGTGTGAGATGCAACATTCAATACTAGTATACTGCATAAAATAACAGGGAGAGTTACTACGAAAGAAAACCAGGACTTGTAGGTAAATATAGTGGTAACTATTTTATTATTTAGGCACTGGCCCATTAACCCGGGAGCTGCCGGGAGACTCTTAAGAGTTCCCCCGGCGGACTGCGGGAAGACTCTTGAGAGTAAGTAAAATAAAAAATCAACTTTTGACATCGAAAAAAAAAAAAAAAATTATTTTTATTTTTGTATTTTTTATTTTTTTTTTGGCCCCTGGGCCATGCAAAATCTCAGTCCTCTACCTCCCCTCCTTCCCCACTTTCCTCCTCTCCTTCAGTTATCACCTATTTTCCCTATTATTCCCTTATTCTGAGGTATATTTTCTTGCTAACATTAGCGAGTTGCAAGCAGGGTGTTGTCATCACTGATGGCAAGCGAGTGCAAGAGAGAGAGAGAGAGTATCGATCGACTGTGTCTCAGTGGCCTTGGGGGAAATTGGCGGGAAAGCAGTTTGCCTCACCCATACATTATACAACTCGCGGGCTATATCTCCGATTTTGACCATCCAAACGCTGTTTTCACTCGTTTTATTGTTGTTTCAGGTTAATACCTTTATAATCAACCCATAATAGGCGCATATGGATAATTATTAATGCTATTAATGGTACAATGAATATTTTAGTGACGGAAACACCTCAAATACGTCAGCACAGGGGGACGTTTTCAATTACCCCCATGCGCACTTGTTAGGTTAAGTTACTTGTACTATTATTAGTTTATTACTGTATATAATGAAAACTTAAGTGCTAGTGTAGCCGTGGCCTGTGGAATAATAGTACCTGAGGGAAGATTTCTCATGAGAGGTTGGGAAGGCTGAATATAAGGGGCCTCCCGGAGGGCTCCCAATCATGCATCCCCCTTAGGTGACAGTCAGCCCCCCCCCCCCCCCTTAATCCGCCACTGATCAAAATATATATATACATATATCGGATTGGGGAGTGGAGTTAGGGATGTCCTGTGGGTTTGTATGCCTTCCTATGCTAGTCTCCTATGTTTAGAGAATCATTTTAGACCATTTTAGAAAAAAATAACAAAACATTTGGCCAACAAAGGTCAGCCTCCCCTAGTGTCCATAATGTTACACCCCGTTAAAGGTATATTGGTAGTCATGAAGCTATCTGATAATAAGGATAGAAAAGTAGATCACTATCAATGTACTCAATTTGTAGATCCTTTTTTCTATATTCATGATGTTTTTCAGTGTATCCTATGCTTATGTAAATATATGTCTTGTACATTTTTTTCCTTGTGGATTTCTTCAACTATTTGTGCAAGTTTTTAATTCATCTTCTATCACACAATTAGTTTCGATATATAGTAGTATAATGTGAGATAATCAGGCACTCTAAAAAATATATGGGGATGAATTGGGTATACAAATCTACAAATTGGTGGTAATAAACCCATCCAATATTCTACCAATTAAAAATGTCAATTATTTCAATATACCCAATGATCTTTTATAACTCTTTCATTCCCGCAATATACCCTTGATTTTTCTAGTGTGTACTTATAGTTGTATGTAATTTACATCCTTTATGAAAGTTGGTTTTTGCACTTCATAGTGAAGGAAATATAACTCGTCCTGTGCAGTAGGAGGCAACTAATAATTATAAGGAGCATGGGTTTTTATCAGATCGGGAATTATATATCCGTTTTCTCTCTCTCTCTCTCATCTTCCCTTAAAAATCTTATATACAGTATATATGTGGTGACACTGACAAGGCTGAGGTACTACAACTTTAGATGGAATTCCTCGGATTCAATGTCAGAAGACGATAATCTAACAAAGCTCCTCACCTTCCCCATACCCCTCGTATGGGGAACACCCAATAGCTGAAACGGTAAAACAACAACAACAACAACCTGGTATCCTTTTTTCTGGACCTGGAGGTTTTCTCAACCTCGTTTCCTGGGAGCCAGAAACTGAAAAGTGTCTAGCTCCCATTCTGGCTTCTTGGAATCTTCAAAGCTTCCACAAAGGATTTGCTGGGGTTATAACTTACCAGAATTACTTACCTGTATAAATATGCAAGAAGAGTTTGCACCTACTGGCGCTTGAATTGTTCGCCTCTAAATCTTGTCACTTATTTATGTTATTTAATTAGGTTGATTAATAATGTGTCGTAATGATTCTTGAATTATTTTATATTTTTAGAATTACTTACCTTACACCGTTTGTTAATTTGTTTTAGTGATCAACTACTCTTTGGGAGCAGAAATAGTTTCTGGTGTTGCTTTGACATTGTAGACCTTGTGCATGTCACCCCACAGATTATTTGAGTACATTTGGGGGAAGTACGACTTATATAAGTTTTCATTGCCTTGGATGACCTTGCAAGTCTCAATGAGGTCGCCCATTCTCTATCGATCCTCTAGCACTGTCAGACCGAGTGTGCTCAGCCTCTCTTCACAGGTTACCTCTCGTAGCTCAGAGACACATTTCGTAGCTCTTCTCTGAACGTTTTCTATGGCGATTATGTCCTTTCTCAAATGTGGAGACCAGGTATATTCGGTGTACTCTAAGTGCAGACGGATGTTAGCTCTTGCACAATATCATTAATGTCTCTAGGGACGTATAGTTTTCTATCAATAACATCTGGTTGGCCCTTTTCACTATTTTGGAGACTTGTTTATATTCTCTTAGATTGTTTGAGATTACTACACCTAGGTCTTTTTCTTGTTGGATGGTCTTGAGGTATCTCTCTAGCATGGCTAGGTGGCCACAAAGTATATATTTGCATTTGCCAATGTTGAAGCGCAGTTTCCAGGTATCAGATCAGTCCATAAGGGTATTGTTACGGCTGGATCGGCAATACATATTCGGGATTCTTGATCGTAGGACAGAAATGGCTTATGTGACAACGACACGCTCGATTCCAGTCCCAAATACTATATGCTCCAGACAACAAAAGCACCAACGCCCTACAGAGTTATCGTCTATGGTAACGAGGTACCTTAACTCGGCGAAAGTGTACAACAGGGGTAGGCTATGAGGCTAAACTCCCTCAGACATTTATAGGTTACGTTATTACTAAAGAAATGCAATACTCAAGAAACTACGTTAATATTAAGCCTCTAATAATGTAGAATAGAAGCAGGCTAAAGGTATGACAGTGAAATGCTAAATGACAAATGTACACGCCTACTTGAAAGCGCGTGCACTAGAATAACTGTCCCCTACTAACATGCACTAGCATGTAGCATACAAGATGTTCATGATCCAGTAGATACCTAATAATACACATGGAAGGAACATAAATAGTAGTCACTTATTATAAGAATGAATCTATACTTGGAATAACTAAAAGGTTGCAGGCAACAGTACTGCGCCGGTAGCCTACTACCGCATAGGCTACTTCGCTTCTCTCACTCTGTCTCCCCTCTGAGTCCGTATGCGCCCTACGCAACGGAACTCCGGACACAGCAGCAAAACGACAGTGCAGTTAATTGATACATGAAAGTATTAATAGTGTTGTCTTGTGTGTGAGTAATGTGTATTGTAAAGTGTTACATACATAAACTTAAAGAGAGCTGCAATGCATAGTAAAATAAAGATATAACCCACTCATCATCCCCATGTGTTCTAGCTAGCAGGCCAAGTCACAGGAACAACGAGTCCCAGTACCGAAAGCGAGAACCCAGGAAAAGACTGTAGAGAACACAAGGACAGATAAATTACGTTACTCTACTATACCGGCACTACGAGCGAGCTGTAGTCTCTGGTACTGCACTCGCTCCTGGCTCGGTAGGCAAATCAAGGCTAAGTCCTCACCCCTCTACAGACAACTCCTGGGCATGGTCGGGCTCTTACACATGGCACTAGTCTAGTCACAAATTGGATGATGAGCTGGGCATATAACTCGTGAACATGTAGAACGTTCACCAACTATCCTCATCAAGAAGATCGCTGTTCACATTAACCCCTTAAATCTAATACATGTAAATATATGCTTGTCCTAAGAGTAATACGAGAGGTGAGTGCTGAAACTCCTTTAGGACCTCAAGGGAAGGGTATGCATTTAAATAGAGAGAAGAATGAAATGAGAGTAATGTCGTCAGAGAGAAAGAGTGCAACCGTGAGAAATTGGGAGAGAGGGCAAGGGATGTTAGAATCTCAAAGGTTCTAGGCAACCTGGTCATAGAGCACACAGCGAGCCTCCAGGCAATGTGCTGTACGACAACATGGGCAGCCCAGACAGCATAGGCAGGCGGCAATGTACTACCAACCCTGTCGCACCTAGCTATAAGCGCAGGGCTGCCAACCGGTCCATACGTCTGGCAACCACCCCCCCGGCAGCGTGGCGCACCGCTACCCTCTCGCTCTGAAGTCTAACTCACTCTCTCTCTCTGAATTCCCACTGTCTTATCTATCAACTTCTCTATTGATACTACATATTAAATGGAAGGTCTCGACATGGCTTAAAACAAAACCCACCACTGGTTAGCAAATGACGAGACCTTTGCAGAGATACAAAGAACATAGTTATACGTTGTCACACTCAATATAAGCAGCCAGCATGGTACACGGTCCGTGACGGTACAGTGGAGTACCAAGGAGTACAATCAGGTTACGTTGCTACGCACTGGGTGCGTCACAGCCCCCCCAAGATTTTAGATAATCGACCTTAGAAGCATTATCAAAATCTGACAGGCAACCAACCGACCTGCTACCCTTAGCTGCCACTAATTGCAAAAGGTGCACAACAACTGAAGTGTGAATTATACATAAAACACAATATCGCATGCATCATGCTACAACAATAAAGACTTACAAAACTAAAACAAATTTTCTCGTTTATTTTATTGTTTTATAATCTTTTTGGACGGCGTTATGATAGCCTAATTTTACTCCTGCTCAACCCACACACCGTGCACGACTATCCTGGATCATCAACCCTTGATAGACAATCTGCTATCACGTTCTCACTCCCGGCAATATGCTGAATGTTGAGATTATACTCTTGGAGCATTAGGGACCACCTGGTCAACCGCATATTCCGATTGTGAAACTGATTTAGGAATTTCAAGGGATGATGGTCCGTATAAATCGTCACTACCGGGCCGTAGGCTGGAACATAAACTTCGAAATGTTTGAGCGACAAAACGATAGCAAGAAGCTCCTTCTCTATAGTCGAGTAATTCCTTTGTGCCGAATTAAACTTGCGAGAAAAGAAGCTCACTGGGTGTTCCAAGCCCTCGGAATCAGTCTGCAGTAACACTGCCCCGGCACCCACACCGCTGGCATCAGTCGCCAGCTGAAAACTCCTGGAGAAGTCTGGGGCTCTCAAAATCGGATGTGTACACAGCAGGTGCTTGACTAGGTCGAAAGCCCTCTGACACTCCGCAGCCCAACAGAACTTCACTGACTTCGACAGTAGATCAGTTAACGGTGCTAAGACAGTAGAGTATCCCCGGATGAAGCGCCTATAATAGCCTATCATACCTAGGAACCGCATGACCTGGCGCTTAGTGGTGGGCCTGGGAAACATATTGATAGCCTGTATCTTGCTCAGGGGGGGGCACACCCGGCCTAACCCGACCACGAAGCCAAGATACTGCACAGTAGCCTTTACAAACTCGCACTTCCTCAGGTTCACCACCAGCCCAGCATCGTGCAACTTCCCAAACAGGGTCTCTAAGTGCCTTAGGTGATTTTCAAAATTGTCATCATACACTATCACGTCATCAAGGTAGACCGTGCAGTTAGGGATTTCGTCACAAATATCGTTCATCAGGTTCTGAAACGTGGCAGGTGCGTTCTTAAGCCCATAAGGCATTACGTTACATTGGTAGGTCTTGCCATCTACCACAAAACCACAAACTTGCTTAGCTCGGTCCGACAGGGGTACTTGCCAGTAGCCTTTTACAAGATCAATTTTAGTAAGGTACTTTGCATTCCCTATCTTGTCCACGCTGTCGTCAACTCGAGGCAAAGGGTAAGGGTTGGTAGTGGTCAAGCCATTTAGCCTACGAAAATCTATGCAGAACCGCACCTTGCCGTCAGGTTTTGGCTGCAACGTGACGGGTGATGTCCACTTCACATAACCTTCAGTGATCATCCCTCTCTCAACCATGTACTTTAACTCCTCCCGTAAAGCTGGCAACTTTACCGGGGGCACACGGTAGGGCACTGACTTGAAGGGCACATTATCACCGACGTCCACGTCGTGCGTTACCTGAGTAGTGAGACCTGGGTGTTCGGCGAAAACAGAGGGGTATGACCTGAACAGGCCTAGGACAGCAGCACCCTGGTGCTCAGGCAGGTGACTTACAGCTTGCCTAGCCTCTTGTTCAGTATTCCCCGCCCACTGTTCCGCGGAAATGACACAGTCCCAGCTATCCTCCTCAGCAGCATGACTGTCCCCACCTCCTTCTCCACCCTGGCCGCTGCAGGCCAGCACAGGGACAGTGAGAGGCTCTGAGGGGCGTCTCACATACTCTTTCATGAGGTTAACATGACATAACTGATGTTTTTTTCTACGGTCAGGTGTTGCAACGAGATAATCAAGGTCGGACAGTTTCTTAGCCACCACATACGGCCCAATAAACTTGGCAGAAAGGGGGTGTCCAGGCAAAGGTAAAAGCAACATTACCTCCTGACCCACCGAAAACTCCCGAAGCTTCACCTTGGCGTCATACTGGTGCTTCATGACCGCCTGTGCATTAACCAAGTTATTACCTGCCGCTGCCATGCAACCTATAAGTCTCTCCCGGCTCTCAAGGATATATTTAAGTACAGACCCCGGCTTCTCTTCGCCCTCCCAGATCTCTTTCACCATACTTAAAGGTCCTCTCACATTATGGCCAAAGACTAGTTGATTTGGACTGAACCCCAGGCTCTCTCCTGGGACTTCACGTGCAGCGAACAGAACATACGGCAGACCCAAATCCCAATCAGTGTCATGTTCTGCACAGTAACAGCGTAGCATACTCTTCAGGGTCGAGTGCCACCGCTCCAAGACTCCCTGACTCTCGGGATGGTAGGCTGACGACACTACAGAACATATACCGTGCAACTGAAGGGTTTGCTTGAACAATTTGGATGTAAAATTGCTCCCCTGGTCTGACTGCACCTCACGTGGAAATCCATAACGGGAACAGAACAATAATAAGTTTTTAACAACTGCCTTTGCCGAGCCGTTTCTCATGGGGTATGCGTCCGGGTATCTCGTAGCCACATCCATGATTGTCAACAGGAATTTATTGCCACTACTAGTAGGCGGGAAAGGGCCAACCAAATCTACTACAACTTTGCTGAACGGAGGCCCGGTGACAGGTATGGGAAACAAAGGTGCCTTCGGGATTGTCTGGTTAGGCTTCCCCGTTGTCTGGCAGGTCGCACACCCAGCCACCCATGCACAGACATCAGCCTTGACCCCAGGCCACCAGAAAACCCTGCCCAATGCCGCCAATGTTTTTGTTACCCCCAAATGACCCGCCACCGGCACATCATGCGCCAGACACAATAAGGACTCTCTATACTTATTTGGAACAACCACCTGGTCTACTACCCTCGCACCGCCCTCCCACTTCGATTTGGGGTCTAGAAATCTGCGGTACAATATCCTGTTGAGCCTAAAGAAATCTCCCGGCTTCACATCCCCATCTTCCTCCAACTCTATGGCACCATTGCTATAACGAGCTAGGCTAGCGTCTTGCAGCTGCTGCTCACTAATGTCCCTGGGCGTCAATGCATCAAGATGGTTTTGTAATAAGACATTACCCCGGCTAGTAGGCTCTACTGCCTTAGTGGCTCTCGCTACAGCTCTTGCCTCACGCGAAGTCTTACCCAACTCTGCCTTGTTACACCCCATATCTGGGCCAGAGTCAACTCCCGTGTTTATTATAGGTCCAAGTACCGAATCACCGAGAAGTGCAGCAGAATCAATGTCCCTTTTCCTGCCCTTAGCAACCTTCTCCTGATCCTTCCTCCACTGTCCCCGAGGTTGAGTGCTAGGCTGTGCAGGAGCCGCAGAGCGAGATCGGGTTACCACACAGGCCATCTCATCCTGTTGGCACCTCCCAACCCATTCCCGATTCTCACCATCCACGTCGGCCGCCCTCTCGGCAACGACTAAGGGTGGAGTCCCGGAAGTGGGCACCGCAAAGTCGTTGCCGAGAAGAAGGTCGACGCCCTCAACTGGCAAACACTCAACGATCCCTACATCCAGCTCCCTGCACACCTCTCCCACTCTCAACTCCAACCTCACAAGTGGGTATGACCTCGTAGCATTTATACCCTGCACCACAACAACTCTGGCCGCATTTATCGGTTTCCCTGTGAAGTTCCTCAACAAAGTTTGCGAAGCCCCCGTATCCCTCAGCAAGTCAACCCTCCGTAGTTCACTCCCCCAGCTCACAAACCCGTGCCCCCGATGGCTACAGAAAGTGTCCCGGACAGGTGTCGAGCCTTCCGTACGCTTCTTTACCGCGTGTGCCTCAGCTGCTGACAACCTACCCCGGGCAGTTGCTGCAGCCTTCAGAGACACACCGATACTGTGAACCAATGACACCGGCTTAGCGGGAGTGTTACTAGGGCACTCACGTGAATAATGGCCTAGCTTCTGACATTTGTAACATTTCACATCCCCAATGGGCTTCTTCCCTTGTGCGGGCGAAGAAGGGGCCTGACCTTTAGTAAACGGGAGAGGCTTGTGTTTGTAGGTGTTATTAGGTGCAATGCATTTAGTGTGGTTATGTGTGTCATAGGATTTGTTATTATCGAAAACTCTGGTGGGTGGGGTATAGCGCCCCTTCTGCCCTGACTCAGCCCTCTGAGCGGCACCGCAACCACGAATCAATGATAATCTGAGGTCTGCCATCTTGGCAGCCTCCTCTACTGTCTTGGGACATTTTTCCTTAATGTTCAGCGTTAGATCGGTTCCAGTGCATTGGTAAAACTGTTCCAGATAGAAAAGTTGCTTAATTTCCTCAGCCGACTCTGCGTGCTCGGACCGAAACCAGTTATTACCTGCATCTGTTAAGTCCCGTGCGTGCTCCATAAAACTGACGTCGCTCTTCTTATTCACGCCACGGAACTTCAATCTATAAGTTTCGGGTTGCAGTTCGTAGGCCCGGAGCACAGCCTCCTTCACCAGTCCATACACTACACTCTCGTCCAGTGACAGTGCATCGTAGGCTTTCAACCCCTTACCCACTAGACGTGATGAAACTAATGCTGCCCATTTAACCTCCGGCCAGTCATACTCACGACACTTCTTTTCGAAACGAGCAAAAAACTCAGTCACTGCTGTCTCATCAAATGCGGGTACTAACTTAATTAAATGCGAAAGTGAGTCTGTAACCCGGTGCCCACCACCGAGATGACGCCCCGTGGTCTCTACTCTAGACTTCTCGACATCCATTTCAGCCTGGTACCTGGTTGCATCCTGATTGGCTTGGATTCTAGCAACCTCTATGCGTTCTATACTAGCCTGTTGTATCTGAGTCTCCTGCAGCTTAAACTTAGCTAGTTCTAGCTGAAATAACATCTCAGGAGACAGGCCTGGGGGGGGAGAGCACAAAATGGGGGATCCACACCGAGACGTGTTTACGGGTAAGCCAGCTTGCCCTTGAGAACCCTCCTGCTGCATCGTGCTAAGACTCGCTGGCTGAGGGCCCAGCTCAGGGGTAGAGTGGAATGGAGGCTTGGAGGGAACCCCCCAAGACCCCACTCCACCCACCGCCCCATCGCCATCACCCAACAAACATGCCACCAAATTCTTCTTGGGCCAACTGTCAGGACAGTCCCGCCCCAAAACCGTGGCTAAACAGCGAAGACCGTAACAATCAATAGCCTGCAGGCGCTGTTCGGTCAAAGGTGTCTGCAAAAATGCCCGGGCATCCCTCTCTCCACTTATAACACTCCCCTCCCTAAACATCTGTTGTACTTGCTGGTTACTAGGCTGTACCGTGTTATCCTCCCCCGTAAATGATGAGTCATTAGACATAGTGCTGGTTATACAATTGCTGTTCATAAAAAAAAAGAAGTGCTTATTACTAATTGCAGTCTCGACTCACAAAATGTTAAAGATGCTTGAATGACTCTACTCTAGACACCCCCAACGAAACAATCTGCAAGTCCACCAATACAATAATGACACAATAAAAATTCCTCCAATATGCAAGAAAATTCTAGCCAGCTCTACTAGGTAGCATAGAATAGTTCTCCAAAAAACATGTGATAGGATACTACTGAATCTTGTGCAAGGTCGCCATTTTGTTACGGCTGGATCGGCAATACATATTCGGGATTCTTGATCGTAGGACAGAAATGGCTTATGTGACAACGACACGCTCGATTCCAGTCCCAAATACTATATGCTCCAGACAACAAAAGCACCAACGCCCTACAGAGTTATCGTCTATGGTAACGAGGTACCTTAACTCGGCGAAAGTGTACAACAGGGGTAGGCTATGAGGCTAAACTCCCTCAGACATTTATAGGTTACGTTATTACTAAAGAAATGCAATACTCAAGAAACTACGTTAATATTAAGCCTCTAATAATGTAGAATAGAAGCAGGCTAAAGGTATGACAGTGAAATGCTAAATGACAAATGTACACGCCTACTTGAAAGCGCGTGCACTAGAATAACTGTCCCCTACTAACATGCACTAGCATGTAGCATACAAGATGTTCATGATCCAGTAGATACCTAATAATACACATGGAAGGAACATAAATAGTAGTCACTTATTATAAGAATGAATCTATACTTGGAATAACTAAAAGGTTGCAGGCAACAGTACTGCGCCGGTAGCCTACTACCGCATAGGCTACTTCGCTTCTCTCACTCTGTCTCCCCTCTGAGTCCGTATGCGCCCTACGCAACGGAACTCCGGACACAGCAGCAAAACGACAGTGCAGTTAATTGATACATGAAAGTATTAATAGTGTTGTCTTGTGTGTGAGTAATGTGTATTGTAAAGTGTTACATACATAAACTTAAAGAGAGCTGCAATGCATAGTAAAATAAAGATATAACCCACTCATCATCCCCATGTGTTCTAGCTAGCAGGCCAAGTCACAGGAACAACGAGTCCCAGTACCGAAAGCGAGAACCCAGGAAAAGACTGTAGAGAACACAAGGACAGATAAATTACGTTACTCTACTATACCGGCACTACGAGCGAGCTGTAGTCTCTGGTACTGCACTCGCTCCTGGCTCGGTAGGCAAATCAAGGCTAAGTCCTCACCCCTCTACAGACAACTCCTGGGCATGGTCGGGCTCTTACACATGGCACTAGTCTAGTCACAAATTGGATGATGAGCTGGGCATATAACTCGTGAACATGTAGAACGTTCACCAACTATCCTCATCAAGAAGATCGCTGTTCACATTAACCCCTTAAATCTAATACATGTAAATATATGCTTGTCCTAAGAGTAATACGAGAGGTGAGTGCTGAAACTCCTTTAGGACCTCAAGGGAAGGGTATGCATTTAAATAGAGAGAAGAATGAAATGAGAGTAATGTCGTCAGAGAGAAAGAGTGCAACCGTGAGAAATTGGGAGAGAGGGCAAGGGATGTTAGAATCTCAAAGGTTCTAGGCAACCTGGTCATAGAGCACACAGCGAGCCTCCAGGCAATGTGCTGTACGACAACATGGGCAGCCCAGACAGCATAGGCAGGCGGCAATGTACTACCAACCCTGTCGCACCTAGCTATAAGCGCAGGGCTGCCAACCGGTCCATACGTCTGGCAACCACCCCCCCGGCAGCGTGGCGCACCGCTACCCTCTCGCTCTGAAGTCTAACTCACTCTCTCTCTCTGAATTCCCACTGTCTTATCTATCAACTTCTCTATTGATACTACATATTAAATGGAAGGTCTCGACATGGCTTAAAACAAAACCCACCACTGGTTAGCAAATGACGAGACCTTTGCAGAGATACAAAGAACATAGTTATACGTTGTCACACTCAATATAAGCAGCCAGCATGGTACACGGTCCGTGACGGTACAGTGGAGTACCAAGGAGTACAATCAGGTTACGTTGCTACGCACTGGGTGCGTCACAGTATCAATGTCTCCCTTTAGTGTATTTATTTCCTCTGCTGTGTTGCAATACTTTGAGTCATTTTCAAACATTCGACACTCAGATTTTAGTCCTGATGGAAGTTCATTAACATAAATTACAAAGATAATAGGTCATATAACTGATCTCTGGGGAACTCTAATTTATTAGTGGCCCCTTCATCATTGATGATGCGCCTTAAGTTGTTTATGGCCAATCTTTGAACTCAGGCTTGCCTTTCAAACTTCCCACCTAGGAGTGAGAACAAAATACGATTGCCACACATCGTGAGCGAAACGCTCTTAAATATAATAAAACCACTCACGGACTCGTCCTATATGAAAAACTAGTAAAAAATAATAAAATACAAATTAAACATGATCCAGCTCTTGCGCTTCCCAGCACTCTGCTGTCTACCGTACGCGTCGCCTCGGCTTCTCAAAGCATTCATCGTCCTTATTGCTCCTTGGCCAGTATGAGTCGGACATTGTTCCGGGGGTGTGCCCGGCCCTTCTTCATTCTTCTCCTGCCCTCGAACATTGTGAGTCTTTTCTCATATGTACATGCTATATGCTCAGGTCAGGGTAGCTTATAGACTAGGAGTAGGCTGTGTACATCCCTTTCTTCGGCCCTAGTAGTCTGTTTTCCAGGTACTTAGCAAAGGTTAGTTTTGTTAGGAGGAGTTACTTGTTGTGATAAGGCAAGGCTCCCACGTGTGTGCTTTATTTACCTAGTTCATGCTTATTTTAGTACTACTTAGTCATGAGGCTTCTCTTGGTGAACAGGGGCCCGTTGTTCGACCCATTTTGGGTGTGCAACGGTATGAGATATCTATACCACGAGGGCACGTGCACTTTAGATTGTATGACGCTTTTCAGCCTACGCTTCATGATCGCTAAGAGTTGTGTTTGGGGGTTCTTCGCTGGATTGCAGGTTTGTTCATTATTACTGATCATCTTCGCCACCTGCCCCATCTAGTTGGCCTCCTGTAGGTTTGTTAGTTATGGCTAGGATGTGTTATTTATTGATTATTGAATTAATGTTAAACTAGGCCATAATATGTGCACGTTGGGTTACTTTTCTGGGAGGTATGGCTCTTCCGGCGGGTTTTCAAGTGAGACTTAGTCAACGTGCCTCTAGTTGCTTCACATAGTTTTCCCGCCGGAAGCATCTAGAGTAATGTTAAAATTAAGACTATCCTTGTTTGGCGCGGGATAGATTGGATTTTGTCTGTTTTGCCGGCGATAGTATAATTTTGGATGACCAGCATTTTATTACACATGTTTTTTGGGGGATCCCGGCTCGCCGCCACCCTCTTAACACTTCCGCCTCAAAGCTTAACAGATAAAACGTTCACAGCTTGGTACTAATCAGAACGTTATCCTGGTGGTTATAGTGGGGAGCCACTTCCGCCGGGAATAAACCGCTGAGCCGAAAAACGAACTCACCCATTCCTATCTCGAGCATCTCAGTAATCTGAGTAGCTTATATCATGGCATTGTCCGCCGGGATTTAGAAGACGATAGATTCACAATTAGCGTTGGTCGCCCGAACCAGGTTCTCTCAAGAGATGGGATTAGGTGAGCGTTGGTCACTTAGGTAAGAAGTTGTAATGCATGTAGCAACTGGTATGCTACACAATACTCTAAAAGTTACATTTTGGGGGAATGTACACAATGTAAGGGGAAATAAGATTGCAGTGTTATTCAAGTTTTTTTTCTCATTATTGTCGGAGATATATATATATATATACTGTATATTAGCTTTTCCAGCCTAGTGTGTCCCTATGAGCATTGATTCTTGAAATTTCTCACCCCAGGTTCGTACTCTGGACTCCTAGGAGGATCTGCATCTCCCCGGCGGGAGGGAACCATGGATTCGAGTAGTTATTCGTTTTGCGCTGGCTTAGGGTGTTCCAATTTAGCTAAGGTCGGTCATAAATTTTGTGTTAAATGTGTACCGTGCTTAGACAGATCTCGTGGCCGCTGGTTGGCCAAGACATGCCCACAGTGTGCAGTGCTTCGTAATGGATTCCTTACACATGCAGATTAACAATGTAAGACAATACTACTCCATATTCAATCAGTGTTCATAACATACTGTAAGCCAGTTGCTCATAAATCGTTACAATTGGATGACCCCTTGTTAGATGATTTACTAAAAACAGTGCCTTCTGCTTATGTAGCCAGTAGCTCTAGTTCACGTCAGAAAGTTACGCCTCCTTCCGATTCTAGTACTCGTGATGTTCCCTCCCGCTAAGCCAAGCGACCTAGGACCATTGATAAAGTGCCTGCTCCACCTTCCCGGCGGGATCGGTCCCGCTCTCCCATCGAAGCACCCGACCTGGGTGCTCTTCGCCTCTTACTCAGCAAGATTCGAAAAGACACCGCTCAGAATTTTCCGCCGCCCTAGCAACAGGCGATGACAGGAAGGACAAGAAGAAGCACTCTAAAAAATCCTCAACGAAGAAGACAGCGCAGCTGCCACCACCAAAACCGGAACAATCCCCCTCTTCGTCGTGGTGGGAGTCTTCACGAGACCCTGTAGTCAGTGTCTCCGGCCAACAATTCCGGTTTACGATCCCCCACCGTGTACAGCCAGAGCCCACTATTCCGGTTCTAGGGTCTGATCGTAGAAACAGCCCAAGGTCAAGTCTTCACGAGGAAGATATGAGCTCCTCTGACTTGGTTGAAAATTCATTCTTGGAACCCATGGAAACTTACGATATCCCTGTTCTCCCCTTTGATGATATACCTCAGCCCGGCGTTCCTTTTTCACAAACAGGAACATGTGACACTGCTGCCCGGGCTGGCGAGTCTCGGTCGGAGGCTTTACCAGCCCCCCCCAGCCCGGGCACCGGGTTCTATCATACGACAACACGTAGAAGACGTCGAGGAAGTGCCGCCTGGCCAGCGGTCATCTTCTCGACTTTCAGGTTTAATTCCGTCTGGCCCTGCTGCTTTCTTGTTCTTTAGCTTATTCAAGGTTTCTTTCACTTCTTTGTCTGTTATCTGTGGGGCTTGCATTGGTTGTATGTTTCTAAAAATATTCATAGTCAAGCCAATTTGTTCAATTAGTTTGTTTGGGAAGTTAAGTTTGTGTTCTAGTTCTGTGCCAGTACTCTTGTGTGTTTGCTCGTTCTTCTCACTTACATATTTTTGTCTCTCATTTTCATTCCACTCCTCTTGTACTGTATCTGGATACTTTTGATAAATTCCTTTCCAAAATGTCTCCAAATCTTCGGCTGCTGCTTCACTTGTTAATTGTTTTCCTTCTGCATCATATATAAGTAGGTCATCCTCTTTCTGCTCTTCTTTCCCCTTCAACTTGTTTATATTGTCCCATAATTTTCTATTTATATCTGCACTTTCGTTTATTTCCTTGGTCACCTTCCTCTCATGTTCTGTTATTGCTTCTTTGATCAGTTTCTGCGTTTTCTGTTTTTGTTCTATGTATTTGTTCCAAAGATTTTGTTTTTCACCTTCATCTTGAGTATTTCTTTGTTTCCTGTTTATCCCCTGTCTTATGTTTATCTCTTTTATAATTTCACTGCTTATCCAAGGTGGTTCCTTTTTCCCTGATTTGTTTCCTGTCTTCCTTCTATATACTTTCAATAGCACTTCATCTGCTTTCAATAGCACTTCATCTGCTTTCAATAGCACTTCATCTGCTTTCAATAGCACTTCATCTGCTTTCTTTTTCATCATATTTTCAAATTCTTCAAATGATTGGTGGAGCTAAATACGGTGAGACTCGAAAGCGGCACAATTTTAATTACGTATTTTCATAAAAATATATATAGGTTTGTATCACAAAGCTCAAATACATACATCATATTTGGATACACTTCGAATGAGGAATCTCTGAGTTTAATAAGATAAGCTTTATGTGTACCATTACATCCAATAGTGAAGAATATACGAAATATTCAAAGACACGAAAGCGATAAATATGTAAGTCACCTCAAAGGGGAGGTGTGGTGGAGTGGTCATGCCACTGGATTGGTAATCCAATGGACCCGGGTTCAAATCCCGATATGTCAATGGGAAGATATTATTGGGATTGAATTTGTGCTGTACCTAGTATCAGTGCATTACCACAAAGCCCACCGAAATGCCAAAAAAATACCCTCATTGTTCCCTGATTAAATAACACTGTATGAATATTCCCATATTCAAAATATGTTACAGGGGGACAATGCCTAGTGAGTTCACTGCTCAATAGGTGGCGTTCTGAGAGTGAGGGTCTGAGTCTGGAGGGTGAGACGGTGAAGCGCTTGAGCGAAGCAACCAGCAGCTTCAGAGATGGAGCTGCTTCGTGCCATGATGGATGCTTCACATGTCTCACTCCCCAGACTGGAACAAGACCTCACGGGCTTCACCGTGTTGAGCGGTCGAATGTACAGGCTCTCAGCCTATGCCCGAGAGGGTAGTTGGAATATAGAAAAAAAAAAAAAAAAAAAAAAAAAGTCAGTGTTGCCAATACAGCTATTTTAACGCTACATCTTAAAACGCTACATACTTCAATTTAGCTACCATTTTCCCATAACTCCCAGGGATACTCTATAAATATCTAGAACCATTATACATTGTAAAACATGCAAAACAAACCAACAAAAAAACATTCCAGAGTTGTGGCATCATTCTAAAGATGGTTTGCATTTATTCAATATCGAGACGATATTCTAGCGGCTTTTGAGAACGGATCTAGCGATACAGTCACTCCCTCTCTCGCTAACTACACACGCAAAGGGACTCAAACCCAGACTTGTTACAATCATAGTCTATATTTGAGCTACACTTGTCCAACTAGTTATATTAAGTTATGGCAGTGAGTTATGTGTAGGATGGAGTAGGATTGAAAGCCTAAATCATAAATATTATGGGCAGATAAGGTTTATGTCAGCATAAAGTTTGTAATAGCAGGGTCAAGGCAAAGAAAGGAGCATTAGGAAAGGATTGTCCTCTTCAATAGGCTTTAGGTGTATTTTCCCGACACCCAGCGCCGCCAAGCAGCTCATAGGTATAAACAAAATCTGCCAGGCATTAACTGAATGGGGAGGAGGCGTTTTATTCTTTAGAATTCCTTATTATTCGTACATTCACACACTGTATACATGCAAGTGGTCTTCAGAGTATCATCTTAGTTTGTATAAACAATATCAAGAGGGAAACAAATGGCTTGATCAACATGTTATCACCTATTGGCCTCTCGGGGAGGTGTGGTGGAGTGGTCTTGCCACTGGCCTGGTAATCCAAAGGTCCCGGGTTCAAATCCCGATGTATCAATGGGAAGATATTATTGGGATGGAATTTGTGCTGTACCTGGTATCAGTGCATTACCACAAGCCCACCGAAACGTCAATAAAAATACCCTCATTGTTCCCTGATTAAATAGCACTGTATGAATATTCCCATATTCAAAATATGCTATAGGGGTGCAATGCCTGGTGAGTTATCTGCTCAACAGGTGGCGTTGTGTGTGTGTAAGTGTGAGAGTCCGAGTGTAGGGGTTGAGACAGTGAAGCACGGGAACGAGGTGGCTTCAGAGATGGGGTCGTTTCGGGCCATGAGTGAGCACCGTGCCTCAGTGAAGGCAAGATGGCAGGTGCTCGTTGTACTGTACGTGCTTCACATGTCTCACTCCCTAGACTGGAACAAGACCTCACGGCTTCACTGTTCATTGTAAAGCGGTGAATGTTAAGGCTCTCAGCCTATGCCCGAGAGGAAGTAAATTGGAATATAGAAAAAAAAAAAAGAGGCGCCACCGTCGCTGTAGAACAGATTTATTACATTGAGTGGGCTCTCCTCTTTTACACTACCAGATCCTTGGTGAAGGCTGTCACATGGGCAATTGTCAAACTCTGAAGGTCCCATATCATTGTTATTAAACAAAGCATTTGGCAAAGGGAGGAATTGTTAAAAACCTTAGCCAATACTCTGCTATTCACCAAAAATAAATTTGAATTATCATTATTACTTGGTAGGGTAGATATGTATAGGTAGGTTGGCTAAATAATTGGTGGGATTCGTAGTGACTCAAACTGTTATGAGAGAGTTAAATAAAAAAAAAAATATATATCTGAATAATAAATCGACTATGTGTATTAACACTCAACGAGCGGCCTAGGCGGTATATTTGACCATGCCGCCCAGCGTTTTTTTTTTACCATAAATGCCGTTGTTTCCGTGCTCTTTTTCATGCATAAACAAGAGCCAGAGCATAATACAAGTATGTATCCGTGAAAGGGCGATAATTGAGCTTTCCAATGACACCAGAACCATCCTTCTACGATCACTGGTTGTCTTGCAACGATCGTGCAACCGAAGGCAAAATTGCTAAAATATGGTAATTTCGTTACATAATTACGTTGTAGCGAGTGAGAGAGGGTGGAGAGTAGTGTGGAGTACATGTCAGTGGGCCCACGACGGTCGTGGTGAGCGGTCATGAGGCAACCTACGCTCCTTCCACCGCTCGGCTCTCTCTCAGAGCCAATATTGCGCCAAAATTGCACACAGACTTAAGTCTGTGTCCAGCTTTTTAGATACGGACTTAAGTCGGGCCCCGATAGATAAGGGTTAAGCAAAACTGGGGGATGCGTGGAAGCCTATAGACTGTAGACGGTAAACTTTGTGTGGGTAGCGAATACGGTTTTAAAGTCATTTAAGAATAGACAGTTTTCAATGCTGCGGCCAAACTATTCCACCCAATTATATTCTTTTGGTATCAAAATGTTCGGAATCGCGAGCCTCACCCAACTACGCAAACATGGCTTTGATCATCGGCGTAGTTTTCAAGATGTGGAATTCGAGGTTTTTCAAGATTGCCGGAAAAAAAACCCACGTGCAAAAGCAAAACCTTCTCTATAACATTTGCGGAGCATTAGTAGTGGAGTCCATATGCCAAAGCCCAATAATTTCCTATGAGTGGGAGATACGGTATTTAGGCGTACATTTTTTCGGGAAATCAGCTGCCACGGACCTGTTTGGCCGCCATGCAGAATGTTTAACATATCAAAAGTTGCCCAATACAAAAACGCACCTCTTGTGAAAGTTTGATCCCAATCCAAAAAGCGGTTCTGGAGTTATTGCGTCAAAACCGGCGTGTAAGAAGAATTTGGATGAATAACCGGGTTTAATGATTACAATAAGGGTTCCCCGTAGGGGTCGAACTCCTAATAATAATAATAATAATAATAATAATAATAATGCAAATAATAAAAAGGTTTGTTATTGCATGTTATGTGAGGATATGCTAGGTTAAGGTTAGTCAGAAATAAGGTAGGTTAGGTTAGGTTAGGATCGTAAAGGTTAAGGTTAATCACAAATGTGTTAAGTTAGGTTAACTTAGGCTTAGTTGAGACAAGTCAAAATAAGTTGTATTAGCCTAGGTAAACTTATGTGAGGATTGGCTTGGTTGAAGCTAGTCAAACTTAAGTTAGGTTAGCCTAGGTTAATTTTTGTGAGAATAAGCCATGTTTAGGCTAGTCTACGTTAAATTAAGTTAGCTTAACTGGTGCTATATTGTGTAATGTAAGGATAGGCTAGATTATAACTGATCAATGTTAAGCTAAGTTAGGTTAGGTTAGCTGATGTTAAGATATGTGAAGATAGGCTAGGATAAAAATGGTCAATGATAAGTTAAGCCGGTGTCACACGAGCGTTTGTTATGGCAATTTGTTCAGGCAATTGTGGTTTGACATCTAAATTAAAGTTATGTATTATTTCAGCCTCTTAAAATCATAATTATACATTTAGTTAAGTTGTCGATTCCAATGCAAAAATACAAAAATCTAATATGAATAGAAACAAAAAATTGCTCATCGGAAATTAACGGAAAAAGCGGCTGGGCTATGTTTTCTAGAGACGTATCCTTAACCCGTTCAGTACCGGTTACATCCTTTTGGTTGTATCCTGGCAGTGATAATGCGATGTTGTTCAGCTTAGGAAGGATCTCTAGCAATAATAAGGCTTCAAACTCTCTCAACCAACCCTCTTAACTACCACAGATACTTCTTAAGCTGCATAATATCGTCTAAATATAGCTAGAATAAAGTATAACACACGTCGCTGGTACTCAAAGGGTTAATATGTGAGCGAAAAGGCGTGAGGGCGAAGGGACTGTACATTGTGTTGACCTTATCATTGTTCTTTGACCTATGACCTTTGGGAAGCATTTATGACACCTGTGTATTGTGGTGTAAGGGTGTACTATAGTGGTGGTGTTGGGGTGTCAGTAGTACGGGGTGGTTATGGAAATTTGATGTGTACTGGTGTGTGTGTGGAAAGGAGGAGGGTTGGGAGGGGCTATGGAGATGAGAGAGAGAGAGAGAGAGACTAGGTGTACACAGCGCTATAAGAGATTCAGAGAGAGAGAGAGAGAGAGCGCGCGCGAGAGGGAGAGGTGGGGCTGGGGCTAAGTTAACTAGATTTATGCTATGCGTGCACAGGGGTATATGGGGAGAGAGAGTGAGAGTGAGAGACAGAGAGAGACTGGGTACACAACGTTATAAGAGATTCAGTGTGTGTGTGTGTGTGTGTGTGTGTGAGAGAGAGAGAGAGAGAGAGAGAGAGAGAGAGAGAGAGAGAGAGAGAGAGAGAGAGAGAATAGCATAACACTTGTGTGCGAGCAGTTATGAGATTATGTAGAACAGATTCTGGGAATTCATACTCGGTGCATATGTTGATATTTCCATGTGCTTGTTAAGGGGAGATGGGCCGGTTTTCTGGGACCACTTTCTCCCTAATGTTTAGCCCCATTAATTTTCAGATGTTAAGATGTTTGCCCCATTAGTTAGTCGATTTTAAGACCTTTCGCCCCATTTCTTCGTCATTATTTAGACCTTTCGTGTTATTTAGGTGTCGATTTTTTCCCTGGTGAACGATATTGAGCCTGTAATGTTGAAAGAATCGGCCTTCGGCCGGGACATTTTTCTACCGTAAAATTTACAAATTAATCTAGAAGGGGGATCTAATAGATTTTTTTATAAATTTGATGGAGGCCTAGGGAGGAAACTAAAAAAATATGAATACGTGCAAAAATAGCCCAAAAAGTGAACTATCCCCCTAAAACGTACATGTGTAAGTCGAGGAGTGGGAGTAATATAATATACACAACTAGTGGAGGTTTACACACACCGAGCCGTGGCATAGTCAGTAGAGCGTCGGCTGCTGATCAAAGGGTCGGCGGATCGAGCCCTCACTGTCAAGATGTTATTGGTAGATGTTAAGACCAGGCAACTTGACCTAGCGATTCGTGACAAACGCCTAATGTTCATGACCACCCCTTCTCGGGAATTACCGGAAAAAAGACACATACACACACTCATCCTGACACACACATACTGTATATACACCCAAACACATATATATGTATATACACACACACACTCTGACACCTACACACCTACCCACGCACGCACACATACTCTCAAACAAGCACCCACCCATTTATATACAGTATATATATATATATATATATATATATATATATATATATATATATATAGAGAGAGAGAGAGAGAGAGATAGAGACACACACATACACACCACGCTGGAGGCAATATCTCGGTGTGTTCTATTTGCATGACATTATTGCTTCTCGTTTTCTCTTCATTATCCATGAGTATACCTCTCTCTCTCTCTCTCTCTCTCTCTCTCTCTCTCTCTCTCTCTCTCTCTCTCTCTCTCTCTCTCTCTCTCTCGTGAACGAGGATATCTTGTAATCTGATCTCAAGAAATAGTGTTGTCGGTATTGATCTTATGATGAGTAATATAGGCCATGTTGAACGTGGCCAAGAAAGTGATATCCTGTGCTCCATTAAAACGAAACTATTTCATCATTAAGAACCATTGTATCAAAATGTATAATTGATTGCTGGCATCCATATTGTGAGGCGGTAAATGAAGGTTACTAAGTCAAATCAAATCTCTCTTGCACTTCCAGCCAGGGTTCAGAGAATACATTCTTCTAGCATTGTTCTAAGAACGCGCGTTTGTTTATGTTAACACACACAAACACACACACACACACACACACACACACACACACACACACACACACACACACACATACACACACACACCCACACACACTAGGTAACCGTCACTGTACTTGGAGTGATGGCTCTGGCGAGCAATTATTTGTAGTTTATCTCCTAGAAAAAATATATAAACTAGATAGATAAAACAATAAATATATAAATATATAACATGAGAGAGTAGGGGGTCCAGAAACTACCCCCTCCGCTTAAAAAAGAAATCCCCAAAGTTGCCATGTATTAATTTTTCCGTCAGATATTAGAGCCACATAATTATAACGAGAGTTGAAATATATAGAAAAGAAACACACACACACACACACACACAATATCTCTCTCTCTCTCTCAGAAACAACATAGCATACACAGACACTCACACACACACACACACACTCACTCACGCACCTAAAACATATATCTGCACGGATACACAAATTGACAATTTTACACATCACACATTTTAAAAACAATAACACTTTGCATACAAACACTACCACAAATAAGCATACACTTATAAACAAACACACACGCACACACACACACAAACGCGCGCACACACACACACAAACGCGCGCACACACACACACACACACACACACACACGCATACATAAGTATATACATTCATGCACACTCACAAAAAAACACACACGCAAATTCGCACACTCATAAACAAACAAACGCAAATTCACACACTCACAAGCTCACACACACACACACACACACACACACACACACACACATCGTAAATAATACAGAGCTCAACACATACACACACAAACACACACACACACACACACACACACCTCCCCGTGGCTAACTGATAGCGCGTCTGGCTCACAACCAGAGGTACCCGGTTCGAGACCCGGGCGGGGAAGAGACATTTGGGCAAGTCTCCTGACGGTGTAGTCTCTGTTCACCTAGCAGTATAAATAGGAACCTGGTATAAGTGGACGAAGTTGTGACGTCCCATCTGGGGTTGGTGATCGGTTACAAGGTGAGATGGGTATCGTACTGGTCAACCTAAGCTACTGGTCAACCTAAGCCTTCGGGTGAGACTGGTACCGTAGTGAGAATGGTACCGTACTGATTAACCCTAAGCCTTCGTTTCCAGATGTCGCCAATTGGCTAAAATACAGACTACACACACATCCACAGCCATTCCAACGATACATAAACACTTAACATGCATTTCCGCAATACATTCCCAGTTAAGGAGGCGCGATAATAATGAGCTTAGCTCGCATTGCGTGACTTCCCCTTGACGAACAACCAAGTGAATAACACAAACACTAATCAACGTTTTGTTGAATTATGTGTTGTGGAAATAAGTTGGGTACAGAAAAATGAACTTAATCAATTATGTTTATCATTGTAACAAGTCAAGATTTGTTTTCCAGTGTTGCGACCTTAGTAACGCGGAATAATGACATATACGTAAATAATAATAATAATAATAATGATAAAGATAATACTAGCTAGGGCAATATATATATATATATATATATATATATATATATTTATATTATTATTGTAATTATTATTATTATAAGTAGTAGTAGTAGTAGTAGAAGTAGTAGTAGTAGTAGTAGTAGTAGTAGTAGTAGAAGTAGTAGTAGTAGTAGTAGTAGTAGTAGTAGTAGTAGTAGTAGTAGTAGCAGTAGTAGTAGTAGTAGTAAACAACCAAAACTCACGACGTGGAACGACACTGAAATCAATGGAAGGAACCACACAAGGGGACCCAGTAGCAATGGCGATGTACGCATTAGGTCTCTCGGTGTTGCTATCATTAACAAGACATGAGACGACACATGTTAAGCAGGCGGCCTATGCAGATGATCTCACTGGAGCAGGGAAAGTCAATGATCTCAAGAGCTGGTGGGAGCAAGTATCACAAGTGGGACCAGAAATAGGATACTTTCCAAATGCTAGTAAGTCTATACTGATAGTAAAACCAGAACATTACGAAAATGCCTTAGAAGCTTTCAACGGTAGTGAAGTGGTCGTAACAAAGGACGGACAGCGTCATCTAGGGCAGTGATTGGCACAGAAGAGTTCAAGAAGCAATACATGGAAGAGAAGGTCAGAGAGTGGGTAAACGAAATAGAAATACTAGCCAAAATTGCAAAGACGGAACCACAGGCTGCATATTCAGCATTCACATATGGGGTCAAACACCGCTGGACCTACTTGATGCGTACCATTCCAAACGTGAGTCCACAACTTCAACCGCTAGAAGATGCCATCAGAGACAAACTCATCCCAGCTTGGATGAAGTCCCACACCCCAAATGCTACAGAGAGGGAGTTGCTCGCACTTCCTCCTAGGTTAGGAGGGCTTGGAATCATCAATCCGGTGAGGAGGGCGACAACGGAACACGAGAACTCAGTAAAGATAACAGAATCTCTCACTGAACGCATCGTAGCGCAAGATCCTGACGGCGAAGTGGACCAGGCGGACATCTACAACATCAGAAAGACCATCACGTCAGAGAGGCAAAACTCACAGAAAAATGACCTGGCACAATTGATGCGACAACTTTCCCCGAGACTAACAAGAAAAGTACAAATAGCACAAGAAACGGGTGCTTCAAATTGGCTGACAACACTACCAATCAAGGCAAAAGGCTTCAATCTAAACAAACAAGAATTTAATGATGCTATTGCACTGAGGTATGATTGGCCGATTGAAGGACTGCCCGATCGATGCGTTTGTGGAATCAACAACGATGCAGACCACAGCATGATATGTAAGAAGGGAGGATTCATCAGCATCAGGCACGATGAAGTAAGAGATGTAACGGCGAACATGCTCAGGGAGGTGTGTCGAGATGTGGTGCGCGAACCATCACTTATTCCCTTGGAGGGAGAGATCTTGCAGCACAGGACGGCCAACACATCCAACGAAGCACGAGTGGACGTTAGTGCAAGAAGTTTTTGGACAAGAGCACAGCGAGCATTCTTTGACGTAAGAATATTCGACCCAATGGCCCATAGCTACAGCGGGCTGTCTCTGGAGGCTGCACACAAGAGGAATGAACAAGAGAAGGTCAGGGCATATGGGGAAAGGATCTTAAATATCGAACATGGCAGCTTTACCCCACTAGTCTTCACCACATCTGGAGGGATGGGACCTAGGCCCAGTGCTTCTATTCAAGGCTTGCAGAGATCATCGCAGAGAAGAAGAAACAGCCCAGGAGCCACGTTGTAGCCTGGATGAGGTGCCGTCTATCTTTCTCGTTGCTCAGATCAGCACTACTATGCCTGCGGGGAACAAGATTGTCTGCACCACAACCAGCGACGGTGGCAGAAGTGGACTACGAGGCAGCAGTGGCAGAGGGTCGCATAGGAAGGAGACTGGATTGAAGTTGCATGGTGTTGAATAGTAATATCTGATGCTTGTAAAATAAAATGTATGAACAATATTAAATAAAAACCAATGCAGTAGTAGTAATCCACGATGATGAGTCTGAGTGCTGACCCCGGAATAGTAAGTAGCTGAATGACTACCAAGTCGGATGCTTTGATGACTGTTCTGACCTGGTTTAGGGTCCAAAGAGGGGATGCACAGGCTGAGTGGTTTAAAAATATAATTGAAAAAAAAAGAAAGTAGTAGTAGTAGTAGTAGTAGTAGTAGAAGTAGTAGTAGTAGTAGTAGTAGTAGTAGTAGTAGTAGTAGAAGTAGTAGTAGTAGTAGTAGCAGTAGTAGTAATAGTACCTCGTAATGGTATAACCAACCATATAATATTGCAATATAATTACTGTACAAATAATTTCAAACTAATGACACTAAATCATTATAAATAAAAGTCGATGGTCTTCCTGAAGTCTTAATAATGTTTGTAATACTTGCAAAGAACTTTAGGGCCTCGATAACTTACAAGGTTCAATTTTATACTTTTTGTTTAATTTGGGGCTGGAGTCAATAAGCTGCTTGGCCACCCTGGGGATTAGTACAGGGAATGATGAAGTGGGAGGGAAGGAATAAAAGTGGGAAGAGGAAGGTGGGAATAAACACATGTGTGGGGGTAAAGAAGGGAGGAGAAAAGGTGATGGTGATCATGATAATGCAGAATATTAATGATGATAATGATAATAATGATGATAATAATAATAATAACAACAACAATAAAAATAATAATAATAATAATAATAATAAGAAGAAGAAGAAAGAACAAATAATTAGTATTACGATACTACTACTACTACTACTACTACTACTACTACTACTACTAAATATAAAAATAATAATAAGAACAATTATGAGAGAGAGAGAGTGAGAGTGAGAGAGTAAATGGCAGTAAATACATTAATCTGGGACTGTAGGAATACATTGTAAGCATTGAACGCTTTAAGCCTTTGAGGATTGTGACGCCTTTTATCAGTTTGTTCTGGCTATTATTAGACGATTGTATTTAGATTAGGAAGGGTATATGCAAGCCAGAGGGTTAATTAAGATAGTCTTTACCCTTTTGATGCCCAAAGGTCCTCCCTAAGTTGTAAAAAATCGTCTAATGATAGCCAGAATAAACTGTCAAAACGCATCATAATCATCAAGGGGTTAAATGTATGGGACTACATTCCAATCATTATAGGTAGGCCAGAAAGCTAAAGCTCTAACCTCTGTAACTCGAAAGGGGCTGGAGCAAACGAGCTGTAAATGTCCACACTATTCTCCGGCTGACTTTTCCTAGATGGTAGAAATATTAGCTTTTATTGTCCTAGTCCTTTTATAGTTGCAGAGTGTGACGCTCACCGCTTCCCCCAGAACCACATGGCTTACTCGCTAGGACTCGCCAGGGCAGAGAATGTAGCTACAGTCTACCTATCATTGTGTACTTTCCTTCTCGAGAAAGCTTGTGTTGCAGACAGTTCAGAACTGTTCTTTGTTTTCGTCTGTCACAATCCTTTCTATTTTATTTAGTCAATTGAAAGTATTGTGTTAAGTAGTTGAATGATGGGAAGGCCAGCGGGAGAGAGAGAGAGACCAGGTGGTGTGACTTGGTGGTGAGTGTGGCGCTTGGCTGGCCCCCTTACATAGGCCTCGCGGGATTCGTTGCCTCCTGCCTAACACGGCCTACTAGGCGGCTGCTTACTGGGCGACTGTCGCGCGCCCTCGTGCCATTCCTGCGAACTGGGACTCCAGCCACGCGGTCCCTGGAAATATCCTGGTCAGATCCTTCCCAGACAGCATACTCTAAGCATCTCCCATGAACTGTTCCACACACTTGTCATAGAATCTTTCTCTCCTACTGCCTCTATCATTTCCACTACTTCCTCACCTTTTATTAATATCAATCCCCCTCTGGTTCCCCGCATCCACACCTTGAATTGGTGGCCAGACTGTATTATATGCTGGATCTCACATTTCTTATGTACTAGGCTAAGGTTGAAGATAGTCATTGTCTTTTTGGGAGATTGTATTGCTCGGACTGTCTCCATCAATCACTAATGTTTCTACAGGGTTAAATAATGCTAGACTAGGGATCAGGTACCTTGCTGTTGGTGTGTTCACTGTGTGTAGGCTACTTTTGAGCTGCACGACACTACGGATTCTGTGGGTTACCTGGGTGGATCTTTTGTCTGTGTACCTTGGAGTTTAGACTGTGTAGTGCATGAGGGCTGCTTGCCTAATCCACCCAACACTGTTCTAACTCTATTTGCTTTTACTTTTGAGGGTCGACAGGAGGATACTCGATACTTGTGATCGAGAATCCTCAAGAGAGCACCCCTTCATATTAACGTAATCAGGCCGCACAGACCCAAGGTCCACACTTGGCTAGGAGCTGCCTTGCTCCACCAGAATTCTGTACCTTTTCGCATCCCAGCTAGACTTTATTAACCCGTGTAGACATTAGCTGGATTAGATCATATACTCTTTTATGAATACCCATTATTTCTACACAAGCATTTGGAGGTCTAGGTTGCTGTAGAGAGACACAACCAGCATAGACCGGTTTTGTTAATAGGAGTACTATTTTTTCGTGGCGAGCATTATTACTGTTGCACCGCTTATAATATTCTTGTGTCCAATAACATTATAGGTCCAGCCTATTTGTGTATTTAGCCTACACGTGCATTGTCCTGCCTCCTGCTATTTTGTGGTTCCATTTCCGATACATTCTTCTTAGTAGCATCCGACATTATTCAGAAGATTCCTTGTTCGGTGCTTGAGGACTTTACAACACTTTCTTTCATAAAGGAGTGACAGATATTATTGATTAAAGTAACGTTAAGTAAACCTTCTTCTTGTTTGGATTAGATCACTCTTGTGATTTAATTAAGTTAACTATCTTTTCCTTGTGTACCATAACTAAGCAACCATATGTTATAGGTAATAGGTTGTTTCAGAGAACATCAGCCTATAGTAGAAGCACATAGATACTGAGAGTTAAGATACCCCGCTATCGCAGATATAACTCTGGAGGGTATATGTGTTCTTTGTTCGACGGGATTATATATCAGGGGTTGGATCTAGCATTTCCGTTGTTGCATTTATGCCAGTCTAGTCCAATGTATAAGAGCCACCGATTTATACGAGACCCGATCGTAACAAATGGCGACCTAGCTCAGGATTTGGTGAACTGACATATAATTGCAGGTTATTGTGCAGATTTTTCTCACAGTTTAGGCAGTGAACATTTGTTGATTTTGTGGAATATTTTTTGAGGACATGCAAGAATTATTTTTTTAGCAAAGTAATATAGCACTTGAGCGGTCTCCGATAATTTTTTATTGTGAATATTGTGGTATAAGAGTTTGGGGTACTTCTTTTTGTGTATCAAAGTGAAAAATCTTCAGTGAGCATCATGTCTTATAGCGGATCAGTGCAGGATGAGGACACAGTACGTGATGTAGAAGCTGAGGAGCAGCAGCATGGGCAGGTTGTTAACTTGGTGAACAGTGAGGAGGATGCAAGGAATTTTTTACAATGGCCTGTTACTTCCAACCGGTTGGTGGGTATAAATCGGTATGGTCTCCAGTGCTTACCCGCAGCTATCGGTCATGTATGTACTAGTGGCATGACCAAGGATGACCTGATGACGTGTGTGCTGGGTGGGGTGACTGGCGTACGAGGTAGGGTAAGTGCTCAGAGCCCTTTGGCCGAGCCTCCCCTTCACTCGACTCCCAATCCTCCAATTGGAGTACCGACCCTGAGCACGCTTCCGCAGGTGGGTAGTGACTGGCAGGGTGGTTTGCCCCTGGGGGGATCACCGGGTATTTCTAACATCATTGCATCTCCTCCTCCTCAAGGTTTGACCCCGGAGATGCTCTTTCAGCTCGAGCTAGCTAAGATGGAAGAAAGAAAAGAGCTAGCTAAGATAGAAGAGAGAAAAGAGCTAGCTAAGATAGAAGAGAAAAAAGAGCTAGCTAAGATAGAAGAGAGAAATGAGCTAGCTAAGATAGAAGAGAGAAAAGAGCTGGCTAGGATGCAGCAACAGACGAGGGAAGCTGAGCTTAGGACTGAACTAGAATCTACAAGATACTGTGCCGACATGGATTTAGAGAAGTCTCGTGTTGAGACGACGGGACAGCGACTCGGTACTGGAAACCGTGCGCATGATCAGTCTCTGTCGCACCTTCTCAAACTGGTCCCTGTATTTGACGAGTCTGGTGTCACAGAGTTTTTCAATAGATTTGAGAAGAAGTGCCGGGAGCATCAGTGGCCTGAAGTTAAGTGGGCGGCCCTTGTGTCCTCTAGACTCGTAGGTAAGGGGCTCAAGGCTTACGATGCACTGCCTTTGGAGTCCTGCGTTGTTTATGAGGAGCTCAAGGAGGCTGTCCTGCGGGCATATGAGCTACAACCCGAGACATATAGGTTAAAGTTCCGGGGTGTGACTAAGGGGCGAGACAGTACCTTCTTGGAGCACACCTGGGACCTGTCCGACGCTATGGAAAACTGGCTCAGATCAGAGAAGACAACTACGTTTGATGAGATGAAACAGTTGATGCTTCTAGAGCAGTTTTATAAGTGTACAGGCGGCGACTTGACTTTAAACCTTAAAGAAAAGAACCCAAGAACTCTCGTAGAAGCAGCAGAGATGGCTGATCGTCGGTTGTCACTAATTCGGGGGTGCGGCTCTGCACAGAGAAACGATGTAGGCGTTAAGGAGCGTTACCCTCCCCCTCCCCGGAATATGGACACATAAATTTAAAAGCAATGACACCAAGACTGATCACAAACCTAGCACCGCCCCGTTTAAGATGGGTCAGGGGACTTTTACACCTCAGTATAAGTCCAAGGGGAAATTTGAGTGTTATCACTGTCACAAAGAGGGGCACATGGCAAAAGCTTGTCCGAGCAGACCTCCCACGGCGGCTGTGTCATTGGCTCGCAGCATTGGGGTGTTCCAGAAGTCTTCTGTGTTTACTGGAGGCATAAGATCAGAGGATGGAGCACCGCCAGTGAAGAAGGATCCGGAAAGCTCGAACCCTGTCCGCGATGCCTTTTGCGACCATAGAGGGCATGGCTGCGTGAAGTGGGGGGGCAAGAAGCACGGGGTACAGCTTTTGCATGACACAGGTGCCTCTCAGACACTCTTGAAGAATTTCACTGATAGACCCATAAACGCGGCGCGGGTAGTTGTGGTGCAGGGAGTTAATGCAACTAGGGCATACCCGCTTGTTAGAATGGAGCTTGAAGTTGACGGTGTGACTCGCGAACTGGATGTGGGAATCGTGGAGAAATTGCCTGTTGGGGGCGTCGACCTCCTTCTCGGCAATGACTTTGCGGTGCCTGCTTATAAGGTTTCACCCTTAGTAGTTGCCGAGGAGCCGGCCGACGTGAGTAGGGAGGAACAGGAATGGATTGAGAAGTGTCAGGTGCAACCAATGGCATGTGTTGTAACCAGATCTCTCGCATCCAGGGAGTCACAGCCTAACCAACAGTCTTCAAATAAGCGGAGGAACGGTCACGAGAAGGTGCTGAAAGCTGATACGGTGGAGAGTCTAGTACCAGCAGCGCTTCTCGGGGACTCGGTATTAGCACCGTTATTAGAGTCTGGAGAAGCACCACCACCTGTCACTGAGAGTGTAGAGGCAGGGCTTAAAGAGACTCAGAGGCAGCAACGGTATACACGGAGAGAGCAACGGGATGCAAAGTTCGATGTTGGGGGAGGGCATGAGTTGTTTCGCAAACACTTAGACAGGCTAGCTCCCTCAGATACTCGCAAATTGCAGCTAGAAGACCCGGAGGTTCTAAAGTGTAGTGACGGTGCTGTCGAACTTGAGAGTAGAGAACGAATGTTGCGTAGTCTGGAGTTGGCTGGCCGCAATCTGGTAGGCTCTCAGGCCCTCATGAAGGACAGGTACGACCACAAGGTGAAACTCAGGGAGTTTCACGTGGGTCAGGAGGTGTTGATACTACTCCCTCTTGTAGGTCACCCCTTATCCGCAAAGTACGCTGGTCCTTATAGGGTAGCAGAGAAGCTCTCGGACTTAGATTACCTGGTGGCCACTCCAGACAGGCGTAAGAGGAATCAGTTCTGTCATGTCAACCTGATGAAGGAGTATGTGAGGTGCCCACCTGAGCCTCTCACTGTCCCCGTGATGACTTTCAGCAGTCAAGGTGGAGAAGGAGAACGGGACAGTCATGCGCAGGTGGATGACTACTGGGATCATGTTTCTGCAGATCAGTGGGCGGGAAACACGAGACAGGCGGCTCATGAGGCTTTGCAACACCTACCTGAGCAACAGCGTGTGGCTGTCGAGCGCCTATTTTGTTTATACCCTACTGTATTTGCAGAACACCCAGGCCTCACTACTCAGGAGGTGCACGACGTTGACGTCGGAGACCACCCACCCTTCAAATTAGTGCCCTATAGGGTGCCCCCTATTAAACTTCCGGCCCTCCGGGCGGAGTTGGAGTATATGTTGCAACAGGGACTGATCGAGAAGGGGGCGGTAAAGTGGACATCTCCCGTAACGCTGCAACCTAAGCCGGATGGCAAGGTGCGCTTCTGTGTTGATTACCGCAGGCTAAACGGCTTGACTCCCACCAACCCATATCCTCTTCCCCGGGTCGATGACTGTGTAGACAAGATTGGCAGGGCCAAGTTCTTGACCAAGGTGGACCTGGTAAAAGGTTACTGGCAGGTGCCTTTGTCTGAACGGGCGAAAGAGGTGTGTGGTTTTGTGGTGGATGGTGCTACATATCGTTGTAATGTCATGCCGTACGGTCTAAAGAACGCACCAGCGACCTTCCAAAGCTTGATGAATGAGTTAGTGGCTGACATTCCGAACTGTACCGTGTACCTGGACGACGTCATTATCTACGATGACGATTTCAAGAGCCACTGTGAACATGTAGAATCCCTATTTAAGAAATTAAGCGAGGCAAACTTGGTGGTCAACCTGGGAAAGTGTGATTTTGTGCGGGCTACCGTGCAGTATCTGGGGTTCATGGTGGGTTTGGGCCAGGTGTGCCCCCCACAGAACAAGATATTGGCTATTAACCACTTCCCCAGGCCGTCCACCAAGAAGCAGATCATGAGGTTTTTGGGCATGATTGGTTACTACCGCCGCTTTATAAAGGGCTATTCTACTGTGCTGGCTCCTCTGACGGACCTATTGGCCAAAGATAGAAAGTTTAAGTGGGCGCCTGAGTGTGAGAGGGCTTTTTTGCTAGTAAAACACCTGTTGTGTACTCACCCAATCTTCAGGGCCCCTGACTTTAGCCGACCATTCCAGCTGGCAACTGATGCCAGTGGTGTGGGGGCTGGTGCCGTTCTGATGCAATCAGACGAAGATGGGCTGGAGCACCCAGTCAGTTTCTTCTCAAAAAAGTTCAACTCGGCGCAGAAGAAATATTCAGTAGTTGAGAAGGAACTGCTGGCGATTGTGCTAGCGCTCAGGCACTTTGAGGTGTATGTTCCAGCCTGTGGACCAGTTGTGGTGATCTACACCGACCATCACCCCCTCAAGTTCCTGAATCAATTCCATAACCGGAATATGAGGCTGACCAGGTGGTCATTAACCCTCGTCTAGCGGACCCTCTGTGGCCGTTTTGGGCCTTTTCAGGCCATTCTGACTGCTATATCAACCATCAGTATGAAAGGAACTGTATTGCGCCGAAAACTAGGTGGAAATCGCTACACAATGACGCAACATACAGCTACGTAGCACTCGTGGAGCACTGACAGTGTTACCTCGAAGATGGAAGTTTAGCTGATTTTGCTACATTGCTCACTTTTAGCGAACTATTGGTTACACTGTGATCCTCTCGCGCGGTGGGGGAACTGGAGTTAGTGTGGGCCGGGAGGCCACAGATGTCGGACGTATGGATCATTACTATCCCACCCATTTTCACTCGATTTCCACCCTTTTTTCACCCGTTTTTTGCCACTTTTTTCAGCTCGACTTATGTGGTGTGCCGCTTTTTAAGGGTTAATGTTGCAGGAATACAACCTAGACATACGCCATATTGCCGGTTCTGAGAATGTGATTGCAGATTGCTTATCGAGGGTGGAAGACCCGGGGTAGATCATCACAAGGGTAGCCTCCTACTTTGGTTTGATTAGTATGTTTACGTCTGGTGCTTGTTGGCTCGCGTGGGTAGCCCAGCGTATTAGGTCGTAAAGTAGGAGTTGCTGTGTTGGTATAGAAGAAAAAACTAGGCTGCCCCTGTAGTGCAGCAGCCATAAACATATTAAAAATATAAAAATCCTATAAAAACTCTTTCTTTGATAGTTAAATTATTTAAAAGTATGTTATAGCAGAAATTCTGAGTTGTACTCCTCTCAGAAGGCTGGGCTAGTGAAGCTCGCTCTAATGAGCATAACTATGTAATTTAATCTATTGTGTTGGGAGGGGTTGTTCATTTTTATAATGTGTTATTTTGAAGAGAACTGTGCTTTACATTTCATTGTCGCTGGGTGACTAGGAGTGGCGAATTTTGTATGGGTTCTGCGTGTCAGATTTAGAGCTCATAGTTGGAGCCTCTTAAAAATCTTGGGTGGGGTGTGACGCTCACTGCTTCCCCCAGAACCGCATGGCTTACTCGCTAGGACTCGCCAGGGCAGAGAATGTAGCTAGAGTCTACCTATCATTGTGTACTTTCCTTCTCGAGAAAGCTTGTGTTGCAGACAGTTCAGATCTGTTCTTTGTTTTCGTCTGTCACAATCCTTTCTATTTTATTTAGTCAATTGAAAGTATTGTGTTAAGTAGTTGAATGACGGGAAGGCGAGCGGGAGAGAGAGAGAGACCAGGTTGTGTGACTTGGTGGTGAGTGTGGCGCGTGGCTGGCCCCCTTACATAGGCCTCGCGGGATTCGTTGCCTCCTGCCTAACACGGCCTACTAGGCGGCTGCTTACTGGGCGACTGTCGCGCGCCCTCGTGCCATTCCTGCGAACTGGGACTCCAGCCATGCGGTCCCTGGAAATATCCTGGTCAGATCCTTCCCAGACAGCATACTCTAAGCATCTCCCATGAACTGTTCCACACTCTTGTCTTAGAATCTTTCTCTCCTACTGCCTCTATCATTTCCACTACTTCCTCACCTTTTATTAATATCAATCCCCCTCTGGTTCCCTGCATCCACACCTTGAATTGGTGGCCAGACTGTATTATATGCTGGATCTCACATTTCTTATGTACTAGGCTAAGGTTGAAGATAGTCATTGTCTTTTTGGGAGATTGTATTGCTCGGACTGTCTCCATCAATCACTAATGTATCTACAGGGTTAAATAATGCTAGACTAGGGATCAGGTACCTTGCTGTTGGTGTTTTCACTGTGTGTAGGCTACTTTTGAGCTGCACGACACTACGGATTCTGTGGGTTACCTGGGTGGATCTTTTGTCTGTGTACCTTGGAGTTTAGACTGTGTAGTGCGTGAGGGCTGCTTGCCTAATCCACCCAACACTGTTCTAACTCTATTTGCTTTTACTTTTGAGGGTCGCCAGGAGGATACTCGATACTTGTGATCGAGAATCCTCAAGAGAGCACCCCTTCATATTAACGTAATCAGGCCGCACAGACCCAAGGTCCACACTAGGCTAGGAGCTGCCTTGCTCCACCAGAATGCTGTACCTTTTCGCATCCCAGCTAGACTTTATTAACCTGGGTAGACATTAGCTGGATTAGATCATATACTCTTTTATGCATACCCATTATTTCTACACAAGCATTTTGAGGTCTAGGTTGCTGTAGAGAGACACAACCAGCATAGACCGGTTTTGTTAATAGGAGTACTATTTTTTCGTGGCGAGCATTATTACTGTTGCACCGCTTATAATATTCTTGTGTCCAATAACATTATAGGTCCAGCCTTTTTGTGTATTTAGCCTACACGTGCATTGTCCTGCCTCCTGCTATTTTGTGGTTCCATTTCCGATACATTCTTCTTAGTAGCATCCGACATTATTCAGAAGATTCCTTGTTCGGTGCTTGAGGACTTTACAACACTTTCTTTCATAAAGGAGTGACAGATATTATTGATTAAAGTAACATTAATTAAACCTTCTTCTTGTTTGGATTAGATCACTCTTGTGATTTAATTAAGTTAACTATCTTTTCCTTGTGTACCATAACTAAGCAACCATATGTTATAGGTAATAGGCTGTTTCAGAGAACATCAGCCTATAGTAGAAGCACATAGATACTGAGAGTTAAGATACCCCGCTATCGCAGATATAACTCTGGAGGGTATATGTGTTCTTTGTTCGACGGGATTATATATCAGGGGTTGGATCTAGCGTTTCCGTTGTTGCATTTATGCCAGTCTAGTCCAATGTATAAGAGCCACTGATTTATACGAGACCCGATCGTAACAAGAGGTTGAGGGGTTATGATTTTTGGCCTGCCTAAAATGAATGGACTATAACAACACGTCGTACTTGCTATTTGAATTCCATGACCTTTAGAAGATGTTCATGTTGTGCTGTATTAGTGTATTGAAAAGAGTAGGAGTGTTTTAAAACTATCTGATCCAACGTCTCGTGGGTTATTATAACATTTTGTTGATTAATAATTGAGGATTTTGCTTGTGTTTGCCAATTTTGAACAATAAATTTTTGTTTGACTATTGTGTGCACTTTGAGAAGGATCTGTGGCAGTTAAAAGGGTTAATTGATATAGTTTGAAGCTTGTTAATTGCTGGAGGCCCCTGTTAAACTGAAACAATTGCATAATAGTAGCCCGAATACATTTAAAAGGACGGCACTTCTACTGAAGGGGTTAAAAAAAAAATATCTGAAGTTGCACAAACCTAATTGTGTATATTGCAAGTGCTTTTACCTTGTAATGATGTTGCCCAAGGAAAAAATTATATACAAAATGTTGTAACCTTTGCAACTTGTATTATGTGTGGGGCCGTATCCCGCCGGCGATGGTCAAAGTTTGGCTGTAAGCTCCGGTCAACTATACTCTTTAAAAAAAAAAAAAAATATATATATATATTAATACTAATAACAATAATACAAAAGATAGGAAGGTATGATATAGGTATATAAGATGATTGGGGGTAATAATAATAATAATAATAATAATAATAATAATAATAATAATTAAAGTTGCAAGCAACTTTGTCCGGGGTTCGACGGTTTTGCAAGTAGGGTATTGTGTTTGATACAAATGCTGTGTCACAGATATCAAAAGATCATTTAACTTATCGGGCATGGAGAAACTACAGAAGGAGCAGATTGTGCAAACAAACAAGAGCGAGAGAGGTAGACATTGGCTGTAAAAGGGATCTGCCTCTATCCATTTAGTAACAGAGTTGTAGATATGTGGAATAGGCTACCGAGTGCTATTATGGGATCAAGAACAATAGAGCTTCAACTTGAAATTAGATAGAACGAGATTGGTTGGGTGTGAAAGGGATCTGCCATGTGTAGGTCAATCGGCTCTGGAGACTCCCATTTTCTTATTTTTTTATTTTCTCATTTGTGAAGGAGAGAGGGAGTATGGCGAGAGAATAGGATGTCGTAAACGTAAGGAAGATAGCGATAAATATGAGAGAGAGAGAGAGCGCGGGATGGGTTGGGTGTGAAAGGGATCTGACATGTGTGGGCCAATTGACTCTCTGCAGACTCCGGTTTTCTTATGTTCTCATTTGTGATAGAGAGAGAGAGACTAGGATGTCATAAATGTAAGGAAGACAGAGATAAATGAGAGAGTTTTTATGAGATGGGTTGGGTGTGAAAAGGATCTGTCTTGTGTGGGCCAATTGGCTCTCTACAGACTCCCATTTTCTTATGTTCCTATTTCTTACAATTGTGTTTTGGTTGCAGGTACAGTATATGATAACATGGGTGTATAGTAAGTAGTGTAAATAACAGGTAAAGTTTATGAGATGGGTTGAGTGTGAAAGGGACCTGCCTTATGTGGGCCACTTGACTCTCTGCAGTCTCCCATTTTCATCTTGGTTGCATGTGTAAGGGATCTGCCTCATTTGTACCGGTGTGCAAACAAACAAGAGCGAGAGAAAGAGATTGGCTGTGTAAGGGATCTGCCTCTATTCGCTTGGTAAAAGAGTTGTAGAGATGTGGAATAGGCTACCAAGTGCTATAGTGGGATCAATAACAATAGAGCTTCAACATAAAATTTGATAAGACGAGATGGATTGGGTGTGAAAGGAATCTGCCGTGTGTGGGCCAACCGGCTCTCTGCAGACTCCCATTTTCATCTTGGTAGCATGTGTAAGGATCTGCCTCCTTTGTACCAGTGTGCAAATAAGAGAGAGAGATTGGCTGTGTAAGGGATCTGCCTCTCTCGTAACAGAGTCGTAGATATGTGAAGTAGGCTACCTAGTGCTATAGTGGGATCAAGAACAATAGAGAATTTAAAGATAAAATCAGATAGTCATATGGATGAAATGGGTTGTATGTGAAAGGGATCTGCCTTTTGTGGGCCACTTGTCTCTCTGCAGATTCCCATGTTCATCTTGTAAGGGATCTGCCTCATTTGTACTGGTGTGCAAACAAACGAGCGACAGAGAGAGACTGGGTGTGTAAGGGATCTGCCTCTATTCGTTTAGTAACAGAGTTGTAGGCTAGATATGTGGAATAGGCTACCGAGTCTTATAGCCAATCGGCTCTCTGCAGACTCCTGTTTACTTATGTTCTCATTTGTGTGAGAGAGAGCGAGGCTCCCTATTTCCTGTTCTCATGCAATAGTACAGTATGTCGTAATTGTAAGGAAGACAGCAATAAATAAGAGAGAGAGAGAGAGAGATATATCTCAACACTCAAACAAGCACAAACATAGCTACACAAGACCATCACACAAGCACACACACGCCTATCTAGCGACGAACTGTCCTGTTTACATAATCATACACACTCCCCCCCCATCCCCATTCCATCACTTCGTATGTACGATATTATTTCCGTCTTTTTTACTGTGTATGGATTGTTATTGGTGTTCACTCTTGACATATGTGTCCTGCTACTTCGTATGCATACATAATAGCATGAACGTTATCAATACACGCATATGAAGCTATGTATCTCGTATATCGGGGTTCTCTTCCCTTCCATCGGTCCACCCCTTATACCTCCCTCCCTCCTCCCTATCCCATATGTGTAAACATTATATTTTAGCTTTCCGAAGGTAAATACGTACTTCCGATAAATATCTAGCCTTGTATTTAAATCATGAATCCTGTTTAATGTCATTATTTAATAGAAACATGTGTAAGGGTTACATTTATACACAGGATAAGATAAGCAAATACAAAGCTCAGCAGAGCATAATCATTTGTGATGAGAGGGTAGTTGTAGGCAGTGTTGCCAGTTGTACCGCTACATATTACCGCTAGATGTAGAGCTATATTTACTTCAGTTTAGTAGCCATTTTTTCATATCTAGAGACATTTACTCGGGATAATTTGAAAATTTCAGACATTCTAGTTATATTACATTGTAAAATTTGCAAAACAAACAAATCAAAACTCTTTAGGAATTGCAGCATTGTTTGATTATGTAGCAACGTGCTAGCGACTTTGAGAAAGGATCTAGCGGTGTTTTGGGGTAACACTTAGGCAGTGTTGCCAGTTGTATCGCTACATATTACCGCTAGATGTAGAGCTATTTACTTCAATTTAGAAGCCATTTTTTCATATCTAGAGAGATTTATTATGGATAATTTAAAAATTTCAGACATTCTAGTCATATTACATTGTAAAATTTGCAAAACAAACAAACCAAAACTCTTTAGAAATTGCAGCATTATTCTAACATTGTTTGACTATGTAGCAACATGCTAGCGACTTTTGAGAAAGGATCTAGCGGTATTTTGTGGAGACATACTGGGAGGGTGGGAGGGAGGTGGTGGTTGCAGTGTTGCCAGTTGTAAAGCTACATATTACCGCTAAATGTAGAGCTATTTACTTCAATCTAGCAGCCATTTCTTTTATATCTAGAGACATTTACTAGGGATAATTTGAAAATTTCAGACATTCTAGTCATACTACATTGTAAAATTTGCAAAACAAACAAACCAAAACTCTTTAGAAATTGCAGCATTATCCTAACATTGTTTGGCTATGTAGCAACATGCTAATGACTTTTGAGAAAGGATCTAGCGGTATTTCGTGGTAACACTTTAGGAGGGTTAAAATACGAGTCACACAGGCAATTGCCAAAACTTTAAAGGTCCATATCATTGTCATTAAACTAAGCATTTGGCAAAGGGAGGAATTGTTAAAAACCTTAGCCAATACTCTGTCATTCACCAAAAATAAATTTGAATTTATCATTATTATTTGGTAGGGTAGGTATGTATAGGTAGGTTGGCTAAATAATTGCTGGAATTCGTAGGGACTCGAACGGTTTTGAGAGATTTAAATAAAAAACATATGATAGATCTGAATAATAAAGAGATTATGTTATTAAGCAAAACTGGGGGATGCGTGGAAGCCTATAGACTGTAGACGGTAAACTTTGTGTGGGTTGCGAATTCGGTTTTAAAGTAATTTAAGAATAGACAGTTTTCAATGCTGCGGCCAAACTATTCCACCCATTTATATTTTTTTGGTATCAAAATGTTCGGAATCGCGAGCCTCACCCAACTACGCAAGCATGGCTCTGATCATCGGCGTAGTTTTCAAGATGTGGAATTTTAAGTGGAATTCGAGGTTTTTTCAAGATTGCCGGAAAAAACCCCACGTGCAAAAGCAAAACCTTCTCTATAAAATTTACGGAGCATTAGTAGGGGAGTGCGTATGCCAAAGCCCAGTCGTTTCCTGTGAGTGGGAGAGACGGTATTTAGGTGTCAAGTTTTTCGGGAAATCGGCTGCCATGGGCCTGTTTGGCCGCCATGCTGGATGTTTAGCATATCGAAAGTTGCCCAATACAAAAACGCACCTCTTGTGAAAGTTTGATCCCGATCCAAAGAGCAGTTCTGGAGTTATTGCATCAAAACCGGCGCGTAAGAAGAATTTGGATGAAATCCCAGGTTTAATGATTACAATAGGGGTTCCCTGTAGGGAACGAACCCCTAATAATAATTATTACAATAGGGGTTCCCCATAGGGGACGAACCCCTAATAATAATAATAATAATAATAATAATAATAATAATAATAATAAAGGAAGGTATGATAGAGGTATATAAGATGAGTGGGAGGTATTGATAGTGACATTCCTTGCTGTCCTTAAATTAAATGGGTATAATAAAGTTATATAAAATAATTGGGGGTATTTTGTGGTGACAGTCCTTTTTATCCTCATATCAAATTAAATGGGTATAACGAAGGTATATCAGATAATTGAGGTTATTGAGAGGGTTATTCCTTTTATATATTTATTATAAATGGGTATAATAAAGGTATATAACATTATTGTGTGGCATTGATATATATTCACTATCAATATGATAGTGAACAAAAAAATAAAATAAATAATAATAATAATTTAAAAAAAAATAGGAAGGTATGATAGAGGTATATAAGATGATTGGGAGGTATTGATAGTGACATTCCTTGCTGTCCTTAAATTAAATGGGTATAATAAAGTTATATAAAATAATTGGGGGTATTTTGTGGTGACAGTCCTTTTTATCCTCATATCAAATTAAATGGGTATAACGAAGGTATATCAGATAATTGAGGTTATTGAGAGGGTTATTCCTTTTATATATTTATTATAAATGGGTATAATAAAGGTATATAACATTATTGTGTGGTATTGATGACGACATTCCTTTCTATCTTTATATTAAATAGGTATAATAATGGTGTCTATGATAATTGGGGGTATTAGGAGGGATAGTCCTTTCTATCTTTATATAAGGTATAATACTGTCAATATACCAAATTGATACAGGTGTTTTATTATGGTATATTACTGTCAATATACCAAATTGATACAGGTGTTTTATTATGGTTTATTACTGTCAATATACCAAATTGATACAGGTGTTTTATTATGGTATATTACTGCCAATATACCAAATTGATACAGGTGTTTTATTATGGTATATTACTGCCAATATACCAAATTGATAAGGGTATATTATTATGGTATATGACTGCCAATATACCAAATTGAAAAGGGTATATTTTTGTGGCATATTACTGCCATTATAACTTATTGATAAATGTATATTATTACCTTGATTACTCAGCAATTACGAAGAATGTGTAGGGAAATATGGTGTTGAATCTGAATACTTGGCTATATTATGATTCAGAGACATAACAGTTTCATTTTTTTCCCATTTAGAATCTAGATATCAGCAGCCAAGGGATTCAATTTACCACCAACTTGATAAAAACAGACTATAGTACACATGCACTTCGCACAATACACTCCCAAAAATACATAGGGTATAAACAATGTACACAAAAGGATATATACGATCATTGAGTATACTGATGGTGATTTACCTTTCAAACTGGTATAAGATGGGTTTATTATCACCAATGTACCTTAAATGGGTAGATTATTATGGACACTTTATATATTTGTTTTTCATATCCATAATGTTTGAGTGTATGGACACTATGGGAACCCGTTAACCCTTTTTGACCCATTATTCAAGCTAACGTTAGACGCTATTAAACATTTAAGAGGGAGCAATATTAGGTAGATGGTTTATGGAGAAATTACTTTCCACTTTGAGTCCTAGAGGTATATTACAAGTTAAGGAAAATCATCTAATGGTAACCAGCATGGGACCAATATTAGGTAGATAGTTTATTGAGATATTATTTACCCCTTTGAGTCCTAGAGATAGACTATAAGTTAAGGAAAATCATCTAATGGTAACCAGCATGGGACCAATATTAGGTAGATGATTTTTGTTAGTCCTATAGATAGAATATAAGTTCAATATAATCATCTAATGGACGAATAGTAGGAAGATGGTTTATGGAGAAATTACTAACCCATTTGAGTCCTAGAGATAGATTATAAGTTAAAGAAGAGTCGTCTAATGGTAACCAGAATACAACCAGAAATACGTCCCCATACTGAAAGAAATAACAAAGCTTTAAGGGGAACTATTTGTTTTCTGAGCCTCCTTCTCCTTAATGTTTAGCCCCATTAGTCTTCACATTTTGACTTTCGACCACTTCCTTGTCAACATTCAGACGTTTCCTGCCATTACGGTGTCGATTTTTTCCTGGTAAGCGCTAGCGAGCCTGAAATTTAGGAGGAACTGGCCTTCGGGGACATTTTTCTACCGAAAAATGTACCAATATATCTGGAAGGTAGGTATTTTCTATTATTGTTTAAGCTTGATAGAGGCCTAGGGAGCAAACTAGAACAGATATATATACCGGTAATAATAACAATAAATAAATACATAATGTAACGTCCCCTTAACCCTTTACTAGCGGCGTGCAACATAAGTCTAGTATAATAAATTTAGACTATCTGGCGGCGCGCGACATAGGTCGTGTGGCAATTTCAGCACGTAATGTTGCTGAGAGAGAGACAAGTGGTGGCAGGAGAGTAGCGAGCGTACGACTGCTCCAGACTACCGCGGCGAACCTACTGACACGAATCCCACCTCCTCCCTACCTCTCTACATACAGAATTGTAATGGGAAAGTACCGAATTACATGCTTTTTGCACTCGTGTTGCGCGGTTGTTGCAAGAAAACTAGCCGTCATAAAAGGATCGTTGTGGTGTCATTGGAAAGCTCTGTTTATGCCCTTTCAGGGATAGATACTTGTTTTACGCTCCGAGTCTTATTTAGGCATGAAAATGATCACGTAAACAGCCCTATTTTGGCTAACAACACCCCGCTGGGCGGTACATATAAATAGACCGCCTAGCCCGCTAATAAGGTGTTAATCCCGCCGACCACTTCATCTGATCTCATGATGCAATGTGTTAGGGTTATATTGAAGCACGTGTTCTCTGTCTCTCTCTCTCTCTCTCTCTCTCTCTCTCTCTCTCTCTCTCTCTTTATTCACCCACTGGCAATTCCTACATTTCATTCCTGAGCGGTATTTTTTGTTTTAAACTTTTTCTTGACGAGACTCGGGTTTATTTTTATTGGCCCGGGGTGTATTTGTTTTTCTCTCTTGCTCAACCGTCCTGCGAAATTATTCTTTGTTTTGGCGCTTGCTTTTTTTATTTTTTGCTTTGTTGCTTTGTTTTGCTTTGTTTATTTGTTTTGCTTTGTTTCTTTTTTTTTGCCGTTTGCTTTGTTTCTTTGATTTGCTTTGTTTCCTTGTTTTGATTTGTATTTTTTTTTCTTTGTCGTTTGCTTTGCTTTGCTTTGTTTCTTTGTTTTGCTCTGTTTTTTGTTTTGATTTGTATCTTTGTTTTGTTTTGTTTCTTTGTTTTGTCGTTTGCTTTGTTGCTTTGTTGCTTTGCTTTTCGTTTTCTTTGTTTCATTGTTTTGTCGTTTGCTTTGTTTCTTTGTTTTGTCGTTTACTGTGTCTTTGTTTTATCGTTTGTTTTGTTTCTTTGTGGTGTTGTTTGCCTTGTTTTTTCGTTTGATTTATTTATTTGTTTCACAGTATGACGTTACTTTGATTGTAAACCCCTTTATTTGGGTTACCATGAGACGATTTTCTTTAGCTTATATAATAATCTACCTCTAGGACTCAGAGGGGTAAATAAGAGCTCTATAAACCCGCTGACTAACATAGGTCCTTCTCAAAATGCATAAAATCGTCTAATGTTAGCCAGAATCAGAGGTAAAAAGGCGTCATCGTGCTGAAGGGGTTAATATGTTTGGTTCTATACACCGCGTGTTTAACCCCTTCAGCAACACGAAGCCTTGTTACCTTTGATTCTGGCTAAAATTTGATGATTGTATGCAGCTTAAGAGGGACCTATGTTACTGAGGGGGATTATTGAGACCGTATTTACCCCTTTGAGTCGTAGAGGTAGATAATAAGCTAAAGAAAATCGTCTGATGTTAACCAGAATATGATGAAAATTACGTAATGGTGATGAAAGAGTTAATTGGTCTCCACTATTCACTTGAGTCTGGGCTCTAAAATAATATGGGTATTATATCTATCTATCTATTGCCTGACGCCGTGAACCCCGAAGGGGTGGCCACGAACGAACCGCCCCCATGCACCTCTGTCCCCAGTCAGTCGACGCCCCTCCTCCCATCCAGCACCGCCTTCATCCATATACTTCCTCACTCCATCCTTCCACCTCTCCCTCTCTGTCCTTCCACGTCGCTCTCGTACACCCTCTTAGTCATTCTCTCGCTTTCCATACGCTCCATATGGCCGAACCATCTCAAGTTGTTCCTTTTCACACTTTCCAGCACATCTACCTCCACACCACACCTCCTTCTTACTTCCTCATTCGTCTGTCTTTCCCTCCATGTAACTCCGCACGCTCTTCTCAAGTAACTCATTTCCACCGCTCTCACTCTTGGTCTGTGTCTTATCCCGAATGTCCATGCTTCGCTTCCATAAGTTAGTGTCGGGATTACCACATGCAAGGACTTCTTCACTTCCATACTGACCACCCTATTTCTTGTTACTGCTTTCAACGTTCCTACAACCCTCTTCCCCGGTTGCATCCTCTCCCGCACTTCTTATTCCATAGTTCCATCTTTACTCAACACACTGCCCAGATACTTAAAACAGCTGACGATCTCCATAGCCTGACCGTTCAACTTCACCTCACACTCTGTGACTTCACCTCTTTCGAAGACCATAACCTTGCTCTTCCCTGCATTTACCTTCAAATTCCGTTTTTCGCACACTGTTCCAAACTCATTTACTCATTTTAATATGGGTATGAAGAGAGTAAATAATTAATTGGGGAGGCTGACTTTTAACCCCCCCCCCCATTTACCCTGTATAAGAGATTGTATTTCTGGCATTATACGCGCGCACACACACACACAAGAATGTTTGCATTATATTAAAAAAGATGTGTGGATTCATTCAAATTTCGCGCAATTTTTTTATGGCGTATCCTACAATAATCACCTACGACTTATCAAGCTCGATTTCCCATATTAAATAATACAAGGTGCTGAAAATATAAATAAATTATATATATATATATAATATATATATATATATAAGTTTTTGGAGCAATATTCGACATAAAATATTTTGACAGCCAAAATATCCAAATATCAGCCATTTTGATATACTCCAGTATACTCCCACATATAGTGTATGCAAGGGGAACGAAGCAGAGCAATATATATAATACTAGATACACTTTGAAGTAGTAATGTGGGAAGTTACATTTAAAAAATGTGTTTGAAACTCAAGGTTATCCACGAAATCTTCCATAGTTACCCGTGCAAGTACATTTTCTCTGAGTAGTGAAATAGAAAACGATGCTTTAGCTGATAATTGATGGTAGACTATATTTGTTTTCCAAATGTGAAGTGTACTGTATAATTATATCAAAATCAGGGGCGGATTAAGGGTGCATGGGGCCCCGGGCTAAAATTCAGGTGGTGGCCCTTTCATCAAGCAGGTGACGAGCGAAGCGAGCCTATACAGCCCTATTTTTAAATAGGGCACTTTTAGAGGCATCTTTAGGCATATGGAGAGACATACTAGAGAATTTTAAGTTATATCGAGTACAATGTTAATGGTGAAAAATCAAAACAATCAGCTTAGTTAGGAAAAGAAAATCGATCTTGTTTTGAAGATCAATAAGGAATTTGGGAACAAAAATGCAACTGTGAATCTCTGAAGCATTTCCTTTGCATCTGAGTGTCAGTGTACAATAACCTTTGCTGAAAATGTGATACCTCTAAGTCTGGTTTTCAGGTAAGAGTTACTGGCTGCATATCAAAGCTCTTTCAACGATCATTACGGAATACTAGGAAAAGAATCCATCTGCGAGACTCAAATGTCCAACTAACTCAAGAGTGAACTATTGTCCCAGTATTTCTTTTACTCAGGCAATACTCTGATTCTCTTCTTAATCTAATTTTTCCTCTTCTTGAATTATCACTCATGCTTGAAGCTCTGCGCTGAGGTATTCCCCTTCCACAATATGTTTGTAAAAGTTACAATTGTACCTAAACTGTTGCTTAAATCTGGGGAGGGGATTAGTTATAGGCCATCTAAGTTACTATCAGTAGTTGCCAGCCCCAAACAATTTATGTTCAGCAATGATAAAGGGATCATAAAACCTATACAACACGATAAAATCAATGAGAGTACAGTCAACTAGATAAATTCACAGAAAAAAAATCGCATTGTTCAAGCTTATTAGACTCTCTCCAAGGCCGGTCACTCAGGTTGAGTGACAGACTACGTGACTCGGCCATGTCTGTCATGCAGGCACATCCACGAACACACTTCCACTGCGACGCGCGTCAGTTTGACAGGACCGTTCTCACTCCTTACGTTATAAAAGAAGCAAAACAAATATTAACTAGAGAAACTTACCTCTAAATTTTGGCCGTCCAGGCCCATCTTGGTGTCCTCTACCCTCGAGTATCAGAGTGTCAACAATGACTTGAGCATTCGATTAGGAATATAAACTTATACTTTGTACTATTCTGATTCTCTCTTCTAGGTCTCATATAGAAAATTATAGTAATTACTATGTATTAAACATACAACTATATAATCAAATAAGAAATTATCCGGAATATCTGTGTGAGATGCAACATTCAATACTAGTATACTGCATAAAATAACAGGGAGAGTTACGAGTTACGAAAGAAAACCAGGACTTGTAGGTAAATATAGTGGTAACTATTTTATTATTTAGGCACTGGCCCATTAAGTTACTTGTACTATTATTACTTTATTACTGTATATAATGAAAACTTAAGTGCTAGTGTAGCCGTGGCCTGTGGAATAATAGTACCTGAGGGAAGATTTCTCATGAGAGGTTGGGAAGGCTGAATATAAGGGGCCTCCCGGAGGGCTCCCAATCATGCATCCCCCTTAGGTGACAGTCAGCCCCCCCCCCCCCCCCCCTTAATCCGCCACTGATCAAAATATATATATACATATATCGGATTGGGGAGTGGAGTTAGGGATGTCCTGTGGGTTTGTATGCCTTCCTATGCTAGTCTCCTATGTTTAGAGAATCATTTTAGACCATTTTAGAAAAAAATAACAAAACATTTGGCCAACAAAGGTCAGCCTCCCCTAGTGTCCATAATGTTACACCCCGTTAAAGGTATATTGGTAGTCATGAAGCTATCTGATAATAAGGATAGAAAAGTAGATCACTATCAATGTACTCAATTTGTAGATCCTTTTTTCTATATTCATGATGTTTTTCAGTGTATCCTATGCTTATGTAAATATATGTCTTGTACATTTTTTTCTTTGTGGATTTCTTCAACTATTTGTGCAAGTTTTTTAATTCATCTTCTATCACACAATTAGTTTCGATATATAGTAGTATAATGTGAGATAATCAGGCACTCTAAAAAATATATGGGGATGAATTGGGTATACAAATCTACAAATTGGTGGTAATAAACCCATCTAATATTCTACCAATTAAAAATGTCAATTATTTCAATATACCCAATGATCTTTTATAACTCTTTCATTCCCGCAATATACCCTTGATTTTTCTAGTGTGTACTTATAGTTGTATGTAATTTACATCCTTTATGAAAGTTGGTTTTTGCACTTCATAGTGAAGGAAATATAACTCGTCCTGTGTAGTAGGAGGCAACTAATATAAGGAGCATGGGTTTTTATCAGATCGGGAATTATATATCCGTTTTCTCTCTCTCTCTTTCATCTTCCCTTAAAAATCTTATATACAGTATATATGTGGTGACAAGGCTGAGGTACTACAACTTTAGATGGAATTCCTCGGATTCAATGTCAGAAGACGATAATCTAACAAAGCTCCTCACCTTCCCCATACCCCTCGTATGGGGAACACCCAATAGCTGAAACGGTAAAACAACAACAACAACAACCTGGTATCCTTTTTTTCTGGACCTGGAGGTTTTCTCAACCTCGTTTCCTGGGAGCCAGAAACTGAAAAGTGTCTAGCTCCCATTCTGGCTTCTTGGAATCTTCAAAGCTTCCACAAAGGATTTGCTGGGGTTATAACTTACCAGAATTACTTACCTGTATAAATATGCAAGAAGAGTTTGCACCTACTGGCGCTTGAATTGTTCGCCTCTAAATCTTGTCACTTATTTATGTTATTTAATTAGGTTGATTAATAATGTGTCGTAATGATTCTTGAATTATTTTATATTTTTAGAATTACTTACCTTACACCGTTTGTTAATTTGTTTTAGTGATCAACTACTCTTTGGGAGCAGAAATAGTTTCTGGTGTTGCTTTGACATTGTAGACCTTGTGCATGTCACCCCACAGATTATTTGAGTACATTTGGGGGAAGTACGACTTATATAAGTTTTCATTGCCTTGGATGACCTTGCAAGTCTCAATGAGGTCGCCCATTCTCTATCGATCCTCTAGCACTGTCAGACCGAGTGTGCTCAGCCTCTCTTCACAGGTTACCTCTCGTAGCTCAGAGACACATTTCGTAGCTCTTCTCTGAACGTTTTCTATGGCGATTATGTCCTTTCTCAAATGTGGAGACCAGGTATATTCGGTGTACTCTAAGTGCAGACGGATGTTAGCTCTTGCACAGTATCATTAATGTCTCTAGGGACGTATAGTTTTCTATCAATAACATCTGGTTGGCCCTTTTCACTATTTGGGAGACTTGTTTATATTCTCTTAGATTGTTTGAGATTACTACACCTAGGTCTTTTTCTTGTTGGATGGTCTTGAGGTATCTCTCTAGCATGGCTAGGTGGCCACAAAGTATATATTTGCATTTGCCAATGTTGAAGCGCAGTTTCCAGGTATCAGATCAGTCCATAAGGGTATCAATGTCTCCCTTTAGTGTATTTATTTCCTCTGCTGTGTTGCAATACTTTGAGTCATTTTCAAACATTCGACACTCAGATTTTAGTCCTGATGGAAGTTCATTAACATAAATTACAAAGATAATAGGTCATATAACTGATCTCTGGGGAACTCTAATTTATTAGTGGCCCCTTCATCATTGATGATGCGCCTTAAGTTGTTTATGGCCAATCTTTGAACTCAGGCTTGCCTTTCAAACTTCCCACCTAGGAGTGAGAACAAAATACGATTGCCACACATCGTGAGCGAAACGCTCTTAAATATAATAAAACCACTCACGGACTCGTCCTATATGAAAAACTAGTAAAAAATAATAAAATACAAATTAAACATGATCCAGCTCTTGCGCTTCCCAGCACTCTGCTGTCTACCGTACGCGTCGCCTCGGCTTCTCAAAGCATTCATCGTCCTTATTGCTCCTAGGCCAGTATGAGTCGGACATTGTTCCGGGGGTGTGCCCGGCCCTTCTTCATTCTTCTCCTGCCCTCGAACATTGTGAGTCTTTTCTCATATGTACATGCTATATGCTCAGGTCAGGGTAGCTTATAGACTAGGAGTAGGCTGTGTACATCCCTTTCTTCGGCCCTAGTAGTCTGTTTTCCAGGTACTTAGCAAAGGTTAGTTTTGTTAGGAGGAGTTACTTGTTGTGATAAGGCAAGGCTCCCACGTGTGTGCTTTATTTACCTAGTTCATGCTTATTTTAGTACTACTTAGTCATGAGGCTTCTCTTGGTGAACAGGGGCCCGTTGTTCGACCCATTTTGGGTGTGCAACGGTATGAGATATCTATACCACGAGGGCACGTGCACTTTAGATTGTATGACGCTTTTCAGCCTACGCTTCATGATCGCTAAGAGTTGTGTTTGGGGGTTCTTCGCTGGATTGCAGGTTTGTTCATTATTACTGATCATCTTCGCCACCTGCCCCATCTAGTTGGCCTCCTGTAGGTTTGTTAGTTATGGCTAGGATGTGTTATTTATTGATTATTGAATTAATGTTTAACTAGGCCATAATATGTGCACGTTGGGTTACTTTTCTGGGAGGTATGGCTCTTCCGGCGGGTTTTCAAGTGAGACTTAGTCAACGTGCCTCTAGTTGCTTCACATAGTTTTCCCGCCAGAAGCATCTAGAGTAATGTTAAAATTAAGACTATCCTTGTTTGGCGCGGGATAGATTGGATTTTGTCTGTTTTGCCGGCGATAGTATAATTTCGGATGACCAGCATTTTATTACACATGTTTTTTGGGGGATCCCGGCTCGCCGCCACCCTCTTAACACTTCCGCCTCAAAGCTTAACAGATAAAACGTTCACAGCTTGGTACTAATCAGAACGTTATCCTGGTGGTTATAGTGGGGAGCCACTTCCGCCGGGAATAAACCGCTGAGCCGAAAAACGAACTCACCCATTCCTATCTCGAGCATCTCAGTAATCTGAGTAGCTTATATCATGGCATTGTCCGCCGGGATTTAGAAGACGATAGATTCACAATTAGCATTGGTCGCCCGAACCAGGTTCTCTCAAGAGATTGGATTAGGTGAGCGTTGGTCACTTAGGTAAGAAGTTGTAACGCATGTAGCAACTGGTATGCTACACAATACTCTAAAAGTTACATTTTGGGGGAATGTACACAATGTAAGGGGAACTAAGATTGCAGTGTTATTCAAGCTTTTTTTCTCATTATTGTCGGAGATATATATATATTTTTTTTTTTTTTTTTTTTTTTCTATATTCCAACTAGGCTACTCCCTCTAGGGCATAGGCTGATAGCCTGTACATTCCACCGCTCAACACGGTGAAGCCCGTGAGGTCTTGTTCCAGTCTGGGGAGTGAGACATGTGAAGCATCCATCATGGCTCAAAGCAGCTCCATCTCTGAAGCGGCTGGTTGCTTCGCTCAAGTGTTTCACCGTCTCACCCTCCAGACTCAGACCCTCACTCTCAGAATGCCACCTATTGAGCAGTGAACTCACTAGGCATTGTCCCCCTGTAACATATTTTGAATATGGGAATATTCATACAGTGTTATTTAATCAGGGAACAATGAGGGTATTTTTTTGGCATTTCGGTGGGCTTCGTGGTAATGCACTGATACTAGGTACAGCACAAATTCAATCCCAATAATATCTTCCCATTGACATATCGGGATTTGAACCCGGGTCCATTGGATTACCAATCCAGTGGCATGACCACTACACCACACCTCCCCTGTATACTGTATACTGTATATTAGCTTGTCCAGCCTAGTGTGTCCCTATGAGCATTGATTCTTGAAATTTCTCACCCCAGGTTCGTACTCTGGACTCCTAGGAGGATCTGCATCTCCCCGGCGGGAGGGAACCATGGATTCGAGTAGTTATTCGTTTTGCGCTGGCTTAGGGTGTTCCAATTTAGCTAAGGTCGGTCATAAATTTTGTGTTAAATGTGTACCGTGCTTAGACAGATCTCGTGGCCGCTGGTTGGCCAAGACATGCCCACAGTGTGCAGTGCTTCATAATGGATTCCTTACACATGCAGATTAACAATGTAAGACAATACTACTCCATATTCAATCAGTGTTCATAACATACTGTAAGCCAGTTGCTCATAAATCGTTACAATTGGATGACCCCTTGTTAGATGATTTACTAAAAGCAGTGCCTTCTGCTTATGTAGCCAGTAGCTCTAGTTCACGTCAGAAAGTTACGCCTCCTTCCGATTCTAGTACTCGTGATGTTCCCTCCCGCCAAGCCAAGCGACCTAGGACCATTGATAAAGTGCCTGCTCCACCTTCCCGGCGGGATCGGTCCCGCTCTCCCATCGAAGCACCCGACCTGGGTGCTCTTCGCCTCTTACTCAGCAAGATTCGAAAAGACACCGCTCAGAATTTTCCGCCACCCTAGCAACAGGCGATGACAGGAAGGACAAGAAGAAGCACTCTAAAAAATCCTCAACGAAGAAGACAGCGCAGCTGCCACCACCAAAACCGGAACAATCCCCCTCTTCGTCGTGGTGGGAGTCTTCATGAGACCCTGTAGTCAGTGTCTCCGGCCAACAATTCCGGTTTACGATCCCCCACCGTGTACAGCCAGAGCCCACTATTCCGGTTCTAGGGTCTGATCGTAGAAACAGCCCAAGGTCAAGTCTTCACGAGGAAGATATGAGCTCCTCTGACTTGGTTGAAAATTCATTCTTGGAACCCATGGAAACTTACGATATCCCTGATCTCCCCTTTGATGATATACCTCAGCCCGGCGTTCCCTTTTCACAAACAGGAACATGTGACACTGCTGCCCGGGCTGGCGAGTCTCGGTCGGAGGCTTTACCAGCCCCCCCCAGCCCGGGCACCGGGTTCTATCATACGACAACACGTAGAAGACGTCGAGGAAGTGCCGCCTGGCCAGCGGTCATCTTCTCGACTTTCAGGAACGCAGGGCTCAGATACATCTCAGCATGTGTCCTCATCTGACCAGGAAGGTGGAGTGGTTGTGTCCAGCGAACTATTTCAGGAGTGGTATCAACTTATGAGACAGGTGAAGGATGAGCGACAGGTTAAAGTAACGGCACCTGTAGCCCCGGCGGTGCGACCTCTAGGCCAAGTGCAAGCTCAACCTCAAGTTAATCTTAATGTTCCTCCCTCTACAGTTGCTCCGGTGGTTCCCATTTCAGGGTCCGCGGCAATTTTGCCTTCTAATTTAAAATTGTTCTCAGACATAATTACACCTCCTCTTTATCGGTCAATTCCTTCTAAGAAGGAATTCCTTCTATGCCCCTTTTATACGGACCTGACACATCCTGGTCTATTCTTCCACCCACTCGCCCAGAGGTCGCACAACCAACGGTAACAGGTGAGAGCCTGGTACCGGATCATTGGATTGTTGAAGTGAGTGAAGCGAAGCAACTAAGGGCTAAGAACCAATTGGGTGATGTATTAGATAATTAGACGCTGTTATCAAAGCCATCCCCAGTATTTATGCTCCTGAATATTTTGTCTACGTGCAATCCCCTGCCCTCCCCCCTGCATCTTCTGGTAAATTATTTTCAGATTGGACGAAAACTGATGGGTTGAACGATGTTTAACTTTTACAAGGTATGACCCGAGAGTTAAAAACAGTCCCATATAGAGATGATTCAGGTACCTCAGTAGTTAATATTGATGGCGGGGAGTCAGGGCCGTGGGTTGCATGGGGACAGGAAGCTCAGCTGTTTGCCAGCACAATCACTAACAAGAGCAGTCATCAGCTCCCGCAAGAGGATCATTATTGGTTCTCCATACCGGTTGGCAAGGCGGAGGGGATTCCGCAACATATTTTTGAATTTTGGGGGGCCCCTAAGTTATCTATATGCCAGTTAGAAGAGCCATTTTTTCTCCCAGTCAGGTACAGATAGATAAGGACTTTAAAATGAGGCAAAAGGCATGGAGGTTGGAGTCCCAATACTTGCTCAGCCGCCAGCTAGCGGCTTCTTTAGCCAGGACGACTGTGTCGGTAACGGACGCTAGCACCCATAAGGCTCTCTCTCTTACTAGGCACCTCCTACTCCAGAATTCCATTCAGTCCCTTGGCGATATCCGCATGGCTCCCTTTGAGGCGGTGATGGTACGTCAAGATCTGCGGGTATACCTGGTTAGGAAACTCAATGTAGAGATTGGTAGGAGATTGATTTTGTCCAATGTATTTACTAAAATTCTTGCCTCAGCAGATGCCTGGCGTACGGTTAATTTCTTTTTAAACTCTCAGAATGACACTGCTTCCAAGCCGAAGGGTGAGCCTGCATTTAAGCCTAAATACAATAAGAGTTCCTTTCGTGGACAGTCCCAGTCAAATCAGTCATCAAAGACTCATACAACCCCTGGAAACAGTGGCACATCTAGAGGTTGCGGCCAGAACAGGGGTAGAGGGAGGTGGTTCAAGGGTAACACAAGGGGTAAGCCTAGTAGCAATGATAGCAAAGCCTCTCATCCCACTACCACTAAATCAGAGTCACAACTCTCCAATTAATAAACTTAGACACCACGCAGCTCTCTCACTCTCAGTGCCGCGCCAAGGCGAGTCAGATCCGAGGGTAGCTCTGCCGTACAATACCAGTCATGTGACTGGCAGTTTCCGGGATTGTCACCGGGCATGGCCTCGGCGGACATGAGCAACGACAGTGGTCCGGAAAGGCCTCTCATGGCGGTGGTCACGGTGACCTCATTTACGTATCCCCACAGAGTTCAATCATGTTTCATTAGAGGTGGGATCCATTGTCAGAGAGATGGTCCTCAAACAGATCAATATCCCCATTCCATCAAATCAGCCCGTGTTCACGTCCCGGATATTCCTGGTGCCAAAGAGGGATAGTGTTCAGATGCGGCCGGTCATCGACTTGTCATATTTGAACACCCACATTCACAATCAATCGTTCAGGATGTTGACTGTGAACCAGATCAGGCTGACACTGCCGCCACAAGGTTGGATGTGTTCCATAGATCTCACAGATGCCTACTGGCATGTCCCTATCAACAAACGTTTTCAAAAGTACCTAGCCTTGCGCCAAGGGGATCAAACGTTTGTCTTTCAAAGAATGCCCTTTGGCCTCAATCTAGCACCTCGCATATTCACCAAGTTGTAGCTCAATCCAAAGAAACTTGCCTCCAACATGTAAATCAAGTATTAACTCATGTTGTTGCTCTGGTATTCAAAGAGAACTTGGCAAAGTCCAACTTGAACCCCACAAGAGCCATCCAATGGGTGGGCCTTATCTGGGATACCGAGTTACTCACTCTGAGTCAGAGCGAGGACAATCGCCAGAGGTTTCGGAGGAAACTCTTTCGGTTTCTTCATGCTCTGACTACCACGAGGAGAATCTGGGAGTCTCTGGTGGGTTCACTCAATTGGATAAGGTTGATGGTTCCGTTAGGCCGTCTGCAGGTAAAACAAATTATTTTGGAGGGAAACAAGTGCTTTCCGCTGTTGCCGCCGGAAAGACTATGGCAAATCCGAAAGTTAATCCACAACCTACTGGCGGCCTGGGTGAAGCCAGAAGTAATTCACTCCTCTTTGACATGGACTGCTCCTCCTCCGACGATCTGGATAGATACAGACGCGTCAGGTACCCTGGGTTGGGGGTACCAATCAAACCTATGACATCAAGGTCAGGGTCTCTGGTCCAGGTTCAATCATCTACATATCAATGCCAAAGAGTTGTTAGTCCCCCTATGTATTCTAAAAGAGCACAATGTACACCTGGCGGGAAAGTCCTTAGCCTTCAGGATGGACAATCTGATTGCAGTCACATGCATTCAGAAGCAAGGGTAAGTGAGATCTCAAGTGTTGCAAAGGTTGTCGGAAAAGATATTTCATATGGCTGCAAGGCTAGAGATTTATCTTCACGCAACAGTTCTGCCCGGCGTGGCGAACGTATGGGCAGACGCTCTGTCTCGGAGACAGAGCACTCTAGTAGAATGGTCGCTCAAGCAAACCGTCTTTCAACAGATGACTGCAGAGCCTTACCATCCACAAGTGGACTTGTTCGCGTCAGAGGCAAATCACAAGCTACCTCAGTTCCTCACACGCCAGAGTCAAACTCCAGCGGGGGGACCAGATGCATTTCTGGTAGACTGGAACAAATGGATCTCCATTTATCTATTTCAGCCTCCAGACGCATCCTTAATGTGCAAAGTACAGTAGTTCACAAACTACGGGATTATCGGACCATGGTCTCGATGATCGCGTCAATGTGGCCGGCCCAAGTTTGGTACAATCAGTTAAAGACGTGGTGCGAGAACCCGGTGTCGCTCCCGATCTCGTACTTCCACTTAGACGCAATTGGAAACCTCAAGACCTCGCTGACTTCGCCTTGTGGATATTCAGATGGCCAAGTGGCTAGGCCCGTTTGGGGAAAGCGTGACTCACAAGTTGGTTAATCAGTATACTTTATCAACCCAAAGACAGTACCAATCCCATTGGAAGACCTATACTACCTGGATCGTAGAAACTGACCAACAGCAGTCCTCGGTGGCTTTGATATTTAATTATTTAAATTATCTTTTTGAAATGCGTAAATTGTCAGTTGTCACATTGAGGAATCACCTCACAGCTATTCGGACACCGTTTTATGATTTAACTGGTCTTTCTATGCCGGAGGCGGAGGAGAAGGAATTCATACGGTCTTGCTTCCGGCTTCACCCTCCACCATGCCAACTCACACCCACCTGGTCTCTTGATTTAACCCTTGAAATGCTTCACTCCCGCAGATATTGCCATAATCCTCCTTATGAGCTAGAACTTAAAATATAGGTTTGATTCCCAAAGGGAAGTAGAGAAAACCTAATATGGAAGAATCATGGAGTACTCGTCATAAATGCACGCTTAATTCCCTCATCGGGTACCCTACAGAAAAAAACTCCGTAAAAAATATAAAATAAAAAAATAACTTAATATCTGTTATCTTATGACTTGCCATATTCGTGGATTTCTCATGCTTTGCTTCCCCGACACCAGGCCCCCTAGCGGCCATCTTCGTCCTTTACTGATATACCAAGAATAAACTATAGAAATCAGCGAATGGGAAGTGGGATGGTCGGGAGGACCCGAGTCGTCAATGATTACGGGGCCCTACTAAATATTAGGTTTTCTCTACTTCCCTTTGGGAATCAAACCTCTAATTTAATAGGGCCCCTCCATCATTGACGACTTCGCCTGAATATCAAGACTGGAGGCGGGACATTCGCAAAATATCTTAACCTTAGGGAAGAAGAATCCGGATAACATTTTCTCAAGATTTATTGTATGTAATACAAAAATATAAAAAGGTATAAAAGATTTGCTAGCAGTGCATGGTATTAAGAAACTGCTTGCTCATGGTCAGACCGTTGCAATCGATCGTATGCATGAAAAGTGACACGCATGTGTCCTGTAGAACTATAACTCTGCAGTAGTTATTTGTTCTGTCCTTAAACTAATTGTACAGTAATATTTGTGTACACTTTGGTAAAACAGACATAGTTGCAACTATGCGATAATTTCTTAGAATTTAAAATAAGTAAACTAATACTGGACTGTAGAACTCGTCCTATCACAGCTCGTGATATATCACAATCTCCAAGGGTACAGGGGAGATATGGACTATTCCGCACCCCCCCCCCACCCCGTTTTTAAAACAACAAAACGTATAATATAACATTACCTACTGTACCCGTTGCCATAAAGCTACACAGGTACGCTTTGGTTTATCTAGAGCAACAGACAGGTAGCGTGTAAGGAACGTATGATTGGGAGCCCAAAGTTGGGCTTTAGCAATATCATCAATTGAAAAAATTTGCAAAAATCAGAGGGACACCGCCCATTTCCTAATATCGTGAGCCCTGCCTATCACGCCGGGATTGCTTTCCCTAATAACGTTGACAAGCAATGAAGCTAACTTCCGTTTTGTAACAAGCTTACCTGTCCGGTTAACCCATAAAGCACCTGGTTGGCGAGGTTGCGCAGCCCTCATAAACTTTGTGAGTGCTTGCATAGGACATAAAATGTGATGAATAAGGCCTCTCTTTAAAGCCGGGACAGAAAATTCAGAAAAAACATGGTCCGAATGTTCGTTCTTTGCAATAAAGGAGGGAGACGGCGCGATTTGAACATGGTCATGCAGTCTCCCAAACCTGAGACAGTTTGTTTCGTTGCTCATCGCCGCCAGATCAGATACCTGGTTTCCGGTGGCAAGTGCCATGAGAAAGACAGCCTTCTTTAAAAGTGAGTCAAAGTCCGGTGCATTATTATACTTGCGCGATTGAAGCAATTCTAAGGCTTTATCAAGGGACCAGGTGGGCATGAGCTGGCGGGGAGGTGGACGAAGCTTAAAACACGCCCTCATAAAACCTTTCTCCTCCGCCTGTGGTATGGAAAGGCCGGTGAGATCAAGGAAGGGGGTCCTAATGGCAGACAGGTGATTTTTTAACGTTATGACCGAAAAACACTTCTGCTCAAATAGATAGTCTAAGTACTTGAAAATTAAGGCTCCCGAGGCAATCGTTTGCCCTGACTCAACAATCCAGGTTATAAAAGTTTTCCAATGTGATTGATATTGTCTCCTGGTAGAATGGTGTGTACTGATTCATTAGTATCTGAGTGACACTTGGCCCAAATTGATTTAACCATTTGGCAGAGTAAATATCCATAAGGCAAAACTGAGCAAGGTCCGAAGGCTGCCAATCGTTTCCAAGTGGAAGACGGAGACCGGGAGGGAAACCGGGGTCCTGCACCACTGTTGCAATTGGTGGTATCATACCTGGGCCGGCCAAAGCGGCGCGATCAAAGCTACCCGGCCCCGGTAATCCCTCAGTTTGTGAATGACCTTGCACATTAACACAGAGTCTGGTGGCGGAAACAGATAGATTGAGGTCCACCTGTTCCAGTCCACCAGCAACGCATCGGGTCCCCCCGCCGGGGTTACGCCGTGCCGGGGTTACCCCGTGCCAGGTAAGAAAGAGTGGAAGTCTGTGGTTCTCTGTTGACGCAAACAAGTCCACCTGTGGACGGGCCGGCTTTGCAATCATCTTGTTGAAGATCGCCTGTTTGATTGTCCATTCTACTATTGTGCTCCGCCGGCGAGAGAGAGCGTCTGCCCAGACGTTCGCCACGCCAGGGAGGTAGGTGGCATGCATGGAAATCCCTAGCGAGTCGGCTAGGGTAAAAATTTGTTCTGAAACGTTCAACAACTCTTGTGACCTCACTGAACCTTGCTTCTGAATGCAAAAAACTGCGGTTTGATTGTCCATTCTGAATGCTATTGATTTGTTCTTCAATGTCCTGCCGTGAGTTTGGAGAAAGAACAGGGGAACTCAAAGCTCTTGCTTGTTGATATGGGCTTGGTTGTCTGCCACCCAAACGCCCTGCCCCTGGTGGCCTAGGCTTGACTGGTACCCCCAACCCAGGGTCCCCGAGGCGTCCGTGTCTACCCATACCGTAGGTGGGGGAGAAACCCATGACATGTCTGAATAGAGGACTTCGTGCTTAGTCTAGGCCGATAGTAAGGTGTGGATTAATGGAGGAATTAGCCATAATTTCTTCTCCGGCAAGAGTGGGAACACTTTGTTGCCTTCCAGGATTAATCTCTTGGCTTTCAATCGGCCCAACTTGACAGTTACTTGTACCCAGTTGAGAGAACCGATCAGGGAATCCCACGTTTTCCTGGTCGTATCCAGACTGTGGAGGAACCGGAACAGTTTCCTTCGAAATCTGCTGCGGTTGTCCGCACTCTGAGTAAGAGTCAGAGCGACGGTATCCCAGACCAGCCCTATCCACTGAATCGTCCTTGAGGGGACAAGGTGTGACTTTGCCAAATTCACCTTGAACCCTCGGGCTTGTACATGAGCTAACACTTGGTTGACATGGTCTTGACACAATTCTACAGAGTTCGCCACTACTAGCCAATCGTCCAGATACCAAAACACCTGTATGCCTCGAACTAACAGGGGTAAAAGAGTTTGCCGGACGAGTTTGATAAATACTCTCGGTGCTAGGTTCAACCCGAACGGCATCCTTTGAAAGACATAAGTCTCGTGCCGGATTCTCAGAGCGAGAAACTTTTAGAACCTCTTGTTTATAGGGACATGCCAATAGGCATCTTTGAGATCGATCGAACACATCCAACCTTGCGGCGGGAGTGCGAGTCTGAGTTGCTGTACAGTCAGCATCCTGAAGGGTGAATTCTCTATAAAGGTGTTCAGGTGCGAGAGATCTAGAACTGGTCGCATCTGCACACTGCCCCTTTTTGGCACTAAGAAGAGTCTTGACGTGAACACTGGCTGAAAGGCATTGACCTGTATAAGGACCTGTTTGGCAATCATTTCCTGTAACATGACCTCCTCCTGAGACACTGGGGAATATTCTTGCGGCTGACACAGTCGAGGTCGCCGGCGCCACCGCCAGGTGATTCCTTTGCTCACTATCTTCCTGGCCCAGGTATGTTTGGGCCAGGCTGAGCGGAATGCACGGAACGAACCCAGGTGCAGCCAGGGTTCGTCCTTCAAGGCAACTCCCCAATCTTGGGCCTTTGAGCTCGGCCCTGGGATGTGGAGAGTGTGAGTGGCTAGTTTTTTGGAGGTGGGGGTAGGTTGGAATCGGACGCTTGACTAGGTTTGGCTGGTGCAGTGCCCTGATGACCTTTATATGGGGCCTTACCCTTATACCCGTGCTGTTTACCGTGTTTGGGTTTGTACTGATTACCTCCCTGCTGAGGAGGTGGTCTGGGGTCTCGTGGTGACTGTTTAGGTTGGGGTTGGAACGGTTTGTTACTGCCCTTTGATTTATGAAAGGGTTTCTTAGGTGGGTCCTTCCTAGCTTGGAAGGTAACCTGCTTCCACCCACTTGCCATATTAAAAACTAAACTCCAAGTTTCAGAGTTAAGCAGGGTGGCAGTAAGAACCGGGGAGAGAGTTTCCCGGCGACCTATGTCTGCCGGCAACTTCCTCACCAGATGGACTCTCAGATCTTGGCGAGCTCGAACCGCCTCCAAGATTGCAATTCTAATGTCTCCTAGGGACTGAATGGCATTTTGTAGCAAAAGTCTACGAGACAGCTCAATAGCTTTTCTAATTTGGGGGTCAGTGATGGCCGAGATCGTGCGTGCAAGATAGGTGGCTACTTGATGACTCACCAAGTACTGAGAGAACATCCAGTAGGTTTTATTGCGTAACTTAAAATCTCGCTCCAAGTGAGCAGCCGGGGGGGTGGGGGGGGAGAAAGGTTCATCCAGGGCATGTAAAGACACTTTGGGGGCCGCCAGAAATGTTAGTAAGGCTGGGGACACCCCTTCTGCTTTGGATACTGGTAGGGAAAAGTAAGAAAGATTCTCTGGGGGAATTTGATGTGAAGATTTGGAGGTGATAGTAGTGGCAAATACTTGGGCTTCTATCTCCCAATCTACCCAAGGACCTACTCCCAGCTGCCGCATCTGCAGTACCGGAGTCTGAGCTTGGTCCAGAGCCGGAGTTGTAGCCAACTCCGGCGTAAGAGCATTTAAGGCTTTGACATCATTGATGCCATCAGCCTTCGACCAGTCAGCAAATAGTCGTGCAGATGCGGTGGAAGGAACGGCCGGCGCGGCTGAATACACAAAATATGCCGGGTTAAGTGAACTTGGGACATCCTTAATCAGTACATCTAATACCCTCCCTGTCTCGTCTTTGGCCCAAAATTTACGGTTCTTATTGATCTCGATGGACCACTCGCCGGGAACTGGTGGGTCCCCTGATACTGAAGGTTGAGCTATAAGGGGATTCTCTGGTACCACAGGTACCCAAGAGCAATCAGTACCATAGAGGAGGGGCATGGGGCCCTTCCTCAGAGGCGCTTTATCTAAAGGAGGAGGTTGGACATCAGTAATAACCCTGAGGTTGGACATCGCTAGTGCCGCCGGCACTGTAGGGCCTGGGGCAGCTGCCACCAACGGTGTTGGGCAAGAGGTAGTGAATATCGGGAGTTCTAAATGTCTAATCACAGAAGTGCTAGGGGGCGCAGCTGAGAGAGTAACCGGGGAATCCGACGAGGCAGGGAGTTCATAATGCTGTATTACTTTATGTAATAACTCATTTACCTGATCATAAGTCATCCATTTCCTAGAGGGATCTTTGGATGAATGTGAACTAGCTTCAGAATAATCACTAGGGAGAGACTGAGGAGCCGGGGAGAACATTCCATCCGCCGGCTCCTCACTCTGCTCCAAGATCTCTGGTGATGCTATCTCTTGTGAGTCTATCTCATTATCCGCCGGGGCCAAGACAAATCCGGCACTGACGATGGCAACACGTTGATGTTGCCATCCTCAGTCCGTTCTGGAATGACATTAACACCTTATTAGCGGGCTAGGCGGTTTATTTATATGTACCGCCCAGCGGGGTGTTTTTAGCCAAAATAGGGCTGTTTACGTGATCATTTTCATGCCTAAATAAGACCCAGAGCGTAAAACAAGTATCTATCCCTGAAAGGGCATAAACAGAGCTTTCCAATGACACCATAACAATCCTTTTATGATGGCTAGTTTTCTTGCAACAACCGCGCAACGCGAGTACAAAAAGCATGTAATTCGGCACTTTCCCCATACAATTCCGTATATAGCGAGTGAGAGAGGGAGGGAGGAGGTGGGATTCGTGTCAGTAGGTTTTCCGCGGTGGTCTGGAGCAGTCATACGCTCGCTACTCTCCTGCCACCACTTGTCTCTCTCTCTCAGCAACATTACGTGCTGAAATTGCCACACGACCTATGTCGAGCGCCGCCAGATAGTCCAGATTTATTATACTCGACTTATGTTGCGCGCCGATAGTTAGGGGTTAAGAGGTGGTTCTGAATGGCGCCAGTACCCCCCTGCAGCTATGGGCTGGGAGTCATGAGTCACCTGTGAGCTGAATTGGGCCCCCGCCGGATAACTCCTAACTTGGTCGGCTAGCACCCTACTCGGGCCTGTCGACCTCACACCCCGGGGAACTACAGTTAATTTTGGTATGGCAAAAGTCACATTAGGAGGTACACGCACAGAATGTTCCTGACTAGGTGTAGATGCTAATAACTCAGATCCTATTTCCGACTCACCTGAATCACGTGTATGGGTGTCAGAGGGTGGTGTGGGAGGGGGCGGCTGAGGAGTCTCTCGCCGGCTGCTCGATGTGTCATACTCTTCTCTCCGGCGCTTGTGAGACCGGGAAAAGTCTGAGGTGGAGTGGTGAGAGTGTTTCCGGGGAGACTTCGACCTGGACCTCGACTTCTGCCAAGTGGCACGGTCAGAGGAGGGGACCTCAGAGATGTCGTTCTCACTACTGCTACTGATAATCTCTTTGCTGATGGCTTTAGCTTTGACCTTGGGTCTGACCGATTTGGAGGATCCGGGTTTTACTAAAGGTGACTTGATAATTAGCTTTTCCCACAGGACTTTGTCGTCACATTGGAGTGCCTTATGGGCTGTGTCCTTAGCATAAGAATTGAACGCCGCTTTAATCTCGTGCAAGGCTGCTAAACATGCAGGTCTTTCTTCGCCAGCAAGGCGGATTTTAATTCAGAGCAGATGACGCACCTTTTAGACAACCACACGCCTCGGGAGCGATCTAAACACTTCAGACATTTAATGCAAAGAGTATGAGGAAACACGGGTAAAAGGAAACAAGTGGGCGTAGCGCAAAGTTCGGACCTAGGCATGGTGCCGTAATTGAGAGGGTCCCCCCCTCCGCTGGGATCAGATGTCCAGCTCCGCCGGAGAAGTAGTCTCTGGGGCCTGGAAAGAAAATTTCCAGGAATCAATGCTCATAAGGATAACCTGCGAGGTATTAAACATTCTAACCCAAATCCGCCGGAAAATTAGCGATAGTGCACCACCACGCTAACCTTCTGCCGGATCTGTCTAGCTGACTTTCAATAACTTACCTGTGACAAGAGCCACAGGTCCCATGACCTTTTAAGTTGTGATCATACTGAACAAGTTTGCAAAACTAATCTTATCACTTCGTGTACACTTGACTGGTGGCGCCGCAGGCGATAAAGTCTTAATGTGTCACTAGGCCAGTCAGGGCGAGTTAACTCAGAGGGCCGAGTTGGTAGCCCTTCTAGGAATGCAATTCCGCCGGGAGAGTGTGGTTCAGCCAAACCAGGCCGGGATCTTTTGAATGTTCCTACCCGTCAGAGACGGATAACCTGGACCCACCGCACGGGGCTGCCGGAACAGACAAAAACTGCCGGGAAACGGGGTTGGCACAGCCCCTTTCCTGCAGTCCCACACATATAAATAAAATGCATAATGACATATAGGGACGTCTCCCCTACCCCCGACGGCACAAGCCCGGATGCATGAACCAAAACAGGGGGCATACATAGGTAATAATAACAACAGAAATTTAGAAACCTAAATTACCTGAAGCCTACGTCGGAGACCCCTAATTCGGCCGACGACGTGGTCCGAAGAACATCCCAGCAGACAACCCTCCGGCACCCAGCAGCCGCACCATGCAGAGGGAGGCCCTCCCAAGCAAAACACGAATCCTGGAAGGTGGAGCACCACGTGCAGACACCCTTAAACCAGAGCTTTTGCTGATATTTGAAGACAATGGCATGTACTCTCCTCAATATTGACAGTCTGTATCATGCCTCGTAGAGTGGTCGCCTCCTAGCTAAGTAAACACACAGCTAAGGCGTATCACAAAAACAACACACGCGGTACACCCATCCGGGACTCGTAGACGCCTGTGACAATGGTACCCTATTTTAACACACTCTTCCTGCGGACCTACCAATCTGGCAGCCGTGCTAGCTAATCTAAACCCTGTTACTACAACACAGATGTATACAAATGAGTAAAGAACGTCGAATGAAGCGGACACGGCGCGAGCCCTGTTGTCGGGAGGGACGCGGAAGAAGGAAGGACGAAGATGGCCGCTAGGGGACCTGGTGTCGGGGAAGCAAAGCATGAGAAATCCACGAATTAAGGCAAGCCATAAGATAACAGATATTTATTTATTTTTTATATTTTATTTTTTACAGAGTTTTTTTCTGTAGGGTACCCGATCAAAATGACGATCCCATGAGGGAATTAAGCGTGCACTTATGACGAGTACTCCATGATTCTTCCGCGCGGGCTATTCAAAATACTGGCGCAGTATGTTGAATGGAGACTATTATTATTAATAGGCGAAGTCATCAATGATGGAGGGGCCCTATTAAATAGTGTATTTTTCTTATGGCCTTGGTCACGGGTGATAGGGTGTCTGAGTTGGTGGCGATGAGTTCGGAGCCAGCCTGCTTAAGGTTCTCTAGGCGTAACATGAGTGTAGGCTACATATTGCTCCTGCTCCCAATTTAATTGCTAAGAATGAGCATGCTAACCAAATATTTACTGAATTTGAAATTCCATCTCATAAACAAGGCTATAAGCATAATTTATTATGCCCGGTGGCCCGGTGTAATCACTTATTTGTATATGCGGGAATCTCGACCATCTCAGGCGGGGTCCCTCTGGGTCTCGCGGAGAGGTAAACACCTTCAAAAGCGTCAGTTGGCAGCTTTATTAGTGGGAGTTATCAGAGAGAGTAATCCAGGTGTTCTTGCAAGGTCACACGATATAAGAAAGTGGGCTGCTTCACTCCGTTTCTTACATAGTTACTCCCTGGATGACATGCAATAGACCAACTTATGGTCTTCTAATCATACATTTCTAACGCGTTACCTGTTCGTGAATCTCATGAAAACTTCTCGCAAATGTGTAGCATTAAGGCAGAGTCTAGTTTTAAGCTTATTTTGTACAAAGAAAGGGGGGGTGGGGGGGGGGGGGGAGAGAGTGCTCCAACTAGGACCTCCTACCTGCCTCCTATATGTGATACAACATGATTGTGAGAATCAGGGTCATGTGATAACCCATTCCTAAGACTAAAATAAGTCTAGTCAGAGAAAATGTATTTTGTATATACTTTATGTATGGCAATAGAGTATTAATCTATGCTCAGTAATCTTAAGGTTATTTGTAAGGGCATTGTACAAATCTATTTGTAATAGAGTACCTGAATTAAGGCAATATATATATGCCAGAATGTTATCAGTATTTCCAAGAGACGAATATTTATTTATTTATTGTTCATAGACTAAATTAATGTATAGTTTACGTGTGTATATCCTACTGTTCTATCCAACGTAAAGGTGTTACACAACAGGCTAACCTTTAATAAACGCCGCCTGTACATCCTTTCTATTTTTCTAATAAAGAATTACCTTTTTGTACGTTTTTCTGTTAACCTTAGTAATTTGTTAGTGGTTATGATATTCTAGATGAATGTCCCCCTCCAGACTTGTGATATCAGGCGCATTGTCAATGATGAAGGGGCCACTAATAAATTATAGGTTTGAGTCCCGAAGGGAAGAAGGAAAACTTAATATTTAGTAGTGGCCCCGGCATCATTGACGATTTTGGCACTCCCTTCCATCCCCTTCCCATTCATCTGCTGTATATTTGAAAGTCTTGATATATCAGTGAAGGACGATGAATGCTTCGAGAAGCCGAGGCGATGCGTAGGCTACGGTAGACAGCAGAGTGCTGGGAAGCGCAAGAGCTGGATCATGTTTAATTTTTAATTTATTGATTATTTTTTACTAGTCCGTGAGTGGTTTTATTATATTTAAGAGCGTTTCGCTCACAATGTGTGGCAATCGTATTTTGTTCTCACTCCTAGGCGGGAAGTTTGAAAGGCAAGCCTGAGTTCAAAGATTGGCCATGAACAAAGTTAAGGCGCATCGTCAATCGATTCTGGGGCCAATACTAAATATTAGGTTTTCCTTCTTCCCTTCGGGACTCAAACCTATACTCTTGACAGGTATCCTCTTTGATCTAGGCTACAGTCATGTACAGACACGCATTGCTTCCTTCCAGCGCCCTACACATTATGAATCGAGATCGAGATCGAGATCGAGACCTCATTGCTGAAGCAAGTCATGAAAACCAATCAGGAGCAACCTCTGAAATGCATATAGGTTCCAGATGCAAGCTTCAGTTGAATAGAATACTTTATATTGGAAATGTAGCCTACTAATAAAGGTAGTGCATAAAGGCATTACATTATTGTAGGATTTGGCAAAACTGTGATGCCAATCTGGCAACGATGTACAGCTACCGCTTGAGAAGTAAACAAGAGCTACATCTTCCTGGGTCTTATTTATGGAGTTCCCCTAGCTTTATTTGGAAGATCCTACATGGCGCAGTGTGTTTGACCAAGGCCTATGACCTACAACAATGTCTCGGTCTCACAGGATATTCCACAGCACCCCCATGTGTGACGCACCCAGTGCGTGGCAACGCAACCTGATTGTACTCCTTGGTACTCCACTGTACCGCCACTGTGCGGTACCTCTGTACCGCTGTACCGTGCTGGCTGCCTATATTGAGTGTGACAACGTATAACTATGTTCTTTGTATCTCTGCAAAGGTCTCGTCATGTGCTAACCAGTGGTGGGTTTTGTTTTAAGCCATGTCGAGACCTTCCATTTAATATGTAGTATCAATAGAGAAGTTGATAGATAAGACAATGGGAGTTCAGAGAGAGAGAGTGAGTTGGGCTTCAGAGCGAGAGGGTAGCAATGCGCCACGCTGCCGGGGGGGTGGTTGCCAGACGTATGGACCGGTTGGCAGCCTTGCGCTTATAGCTAGGCGCGACAGGGTTGGTAGTCCATTGCCGCCTGCCTATGCTGCCTGGGCTGCCCATGTTGTCGTACTGCACATTGCCTGGAGGCTCGCTGTGTGTTCCATGATCAGGTTGCCTAGAACCTTTGAGATTCTAACATCCCTTGCCCTCTCTCCCAACTTCTCACGGTTGCACTCTTTCTCTCTGACGACATTACTCTCATTTCATTCTTCTCTCTATTTAAATGCATAACCTTCCCTTGAGGTCCTAAAGGAGTTTCAGCACTCACCTCTCGTATTACTCTTAGGACAAGCATATATTTACATGTATTAGATTTAAGGGGTTAATGTGAACAGCGATCTTCTTGATGAGGATAGTTGGTGAACGTTCTACATGTTCACGAGTTATATGCCCAGCTCATCATCCAATTTGTGACTAGACTAGTGCCATGTGTAAGAGCCCGACCATGCCCAGGAGTTGTCTGTAGAGGGGCGAGGACTTAGCCTTGATTTGCCTACCGAGCCAGGAGCGAGTGTAGTACCAGAGACTACAGCTCGCTCGTAGTGCCGGTATAGTAGAGTAACGTAATTTATCTGTCCTTGTGTTCTCTGCAGTCTTTTCCTGGGTTCTCGCTTTCGGTGCTGGGACTCGTTGTTCCTGTGACTTGGCCTGCTAGCTAGAACACATGGGGATGATGAGTGGGTTATATCTTTATTTTACTATGCATTGCAGCTCTCTTTAAGTTTATGTATGTAACACTTTACAATACACATTACTCACACACAAGACAACACTATTAATACTTTCATGTATCAATTAACTGCACTGTCGTTTTGCTGCTGTGTCCGGAGTTCTATTGCGTAGGGCGCATACGGACTCAGAGGGGAGACAGAGTGAGAGAAGCGAAGTAGCCTATGCGGTAGTAGGCTACCGGCGCAGTACTGTTGCCTGCAACCTTTTAGTTATTCCAAGTATAGATTCATTCTTATAATAAGTGACTACTATTTATGTTCCTTCCATGTGTATTATTAGGTATCTACTGGATCATGAACATCTTGTATGCTACATGCTAGTGCATGTTAGTAGGGGTCAGTTATTCTAGTGCACGCGCTTTCAAGTAGGCGTGTACATTTGTCATTTAGCATTTCACTGTCATACCTTTAGCCTGCTTCTATTCTACATTATTAGAGGCTTAATATTAACGTAGTTTCTTGAGTATTGCATTTCTTTAGTAATAACGTAACCTATAAATGTCTGAGGGAGTTTAGCCTCATAGCCTACCCCTGTTGTACACTTTCGCCGAGTTAAGGTACCTCGTTACCATAGACGATAACTCTGTAGGGCGTTGGTGCTTTTGTTGTCTGGAGCATATAGTATTTGGGACTGGAATCGAGCGTGTCGTTGTCACATAAGCCATTTCTGTCCTACGATCAAGAATCCCGAATATGTATTGCCGATCCAGCCGTAACAAAATGGCGACCTTGCACAAGATTCAGTAGTATCCTATCACATGTTTTTTGGAGAACTATTCTATGCTACCTAGTAGAGCTGGCTAGAATTTTCTTGCATATTGGAGGAATTTTTATTGTGTCATTATTGTATTGGTGGACTTGCAGATTGTTTCGTTGGGGGTGTCTAGAGTAGAGTCATTCAAGCATCTTTAACATTTTGTGAGTCGAGACTGCAATTAGTAATAAGCACTTCTTTTTTTTTTATGAACAGCAATTGTATAACCAGCACTATGTCTAATGACTCATCATTTACGGGGGAGGATAACACGGTACAGCCTAGTGACCAGCAAGTACAACAGATATTTAGGGAGGGGAGTGTTATAAGTGGAGAGAGGGATGCCCGGGCATTTTTGCAGACACCTTTGACCGAACAGCGCCTGCAGGCTATTGATTGTTACGGTCTTCGCTGTTTAGCCACGGTTTTGGGGCGGGACTGTCCTGACAGTTGGGCCAAGAAGAATTTGGTGGCATGTTTGTTGGGTGATGGCGATGGGGCGGTGGGTGGAGTGGGGTCTTGGGGGGTTCCCTCCAAGCCTCCATTCCACTCTACCCCTGAGCTGGGCCCTCAGCCAGCGATTCTTAGCACGATGCAGCAGGAGGGTTCTCAATGGCAAGCTGGCTTACCCGTAAACACGTCTCGGTGTGGATCCCCCATTTTGTGCTCTCCCCCCCCAGGCCTGTCTCCTGAGATGTTATTTCAGCTAGAACTAGCTAAGCTTAAGTTGCAAGAGAGTCAACAGGCTAGTATAGAACGGATTAAGCTGCAGGAGACTCAGATACAACAGGCTAGTATAGAACGGATTAAGCTGCAGGAGACTCAGATACAACAGGCTAGTATAGAACGCATAGAGGTTGCTAGAATCCAAGCCAATCAGGATGCAACCAGGTACCAGGCTGAAATGGATGTCGAGAAGTCTAGAGTAGAGACCACGGGGCGTCATCTCGGTGGTGGGCACCGGGTTACAGACTCACTTTCGCATTTAATTAAGTTAGTACCCGCATTTGATGAGACAGCAGTGACTGAGTTTTTTGCTCGTTTCGAAAAGAAGTGTCGTGAGTATGACTGGCCGGAGGTTAAATGGGCAGCATTAGTTTCATCACGTCTAGTGGGTAAGGGGTTGAAAGCCTACGATGCACTGTCACTGGACGAGAGTGTAGTGTATGGACTGGTGAAGGAGGCTGTGCTCCGGGCCTACGAACTGCAACCCGAAACTTATAGATTGAAGTTCCGTGGCGTGAATAAGAAGAGCGACGTCAGTTTTATGGAGCACGCACGGGACTTAACAGATGCAGGTAATAACTGGTTTCGGTCCGAGCACGCAGAGTCGGCTGAGGAAATTAAGCAACTTTTCTATCTGGAACAGTTTTACAAATGTACTGGAACCGATCTAACACTGAACATTAAGGAAAAATGTCCCAAGACAGTAGAGGAGGCTGCCAGGATGGCAGACCTCAGATTATCATTGATTCGTGGTTGCGGTGCCGCTCAGAGGGCTGAGTCAGGGCAGAAGGGGCGCTATACCCCACCCACCAGAGTTTTCGATAATAACAAATCCTATGACACACATAACCACACTAAAAGCATTGCACCTAATAACACCTACAAACACAAGCCTCTCCCGTTTACTAAAGGTCAGGCCCCTTCTTCGCCCGCACAAGGGAAGAAGCCCATTGGGGATGTGAAATGTTACAAATGTCAGAAGCTAGGCCATTATTCACGTGAGTGCCCTAGTAACACTCCCGCTAAGCCGGTGTCATTGGTTCACAGTATCGGTGTGTCTCTGAAGGCTGCAGCAACTGCCCGGGGTAGGTTGTCAGCAGCTGAGGCACACTCGGTAAAGAAGCGTACGGAAGGCTCGACACCTGTCCGGGACACTTTCTGTAGCCATCGGGGACACGGGTTTGTGAGCTGGGGGAGTGAACTACGGAGGGTTGACTTGCTGAGGGATACGGGGGCTTCGCAAACTTTGTTGAGGAACTTCACAGGGAAACCGATAAATGCGGCCAGAGTTGTTGTGGTGCAGGGTATAAATGCTACGAGGTCATACCCACTTGTGAGGTTGGAGTTGAGAGTGGGAGAGGTGTGCAGGGAGCTGGATGTAGGGATCGTTGAGTGTTTGCCAGTTGAGGGCGTCGACCTTCTTCTCGGCAACGACTTTGCGGTGCCCACTTCCGGGACTCCACCCTTAGTCGTTGCCGAGAGGGCGGCCGACGTGGATGGTGAGAATCGGGAATGGGTTGGGAGGTGCCAACAGGATGAGATGGCCTGTGTGGTAACCCGATCTCGCTCTGCGGCTCCTGCACAGCCTAGCACTCAACCTCGGGGACAGTGGAGGAAGGATCAGGAGAAGGTTGCTAAGGGCAGGAAAAGGGACATTGATTCTGCTGCACTTCTCGGTGATTCGGTACTTGGACCTATAATAAACACGGGAGTTGACTCTGGCCCAGATATGGGGTGTAACAAGGCAGAGTTGGGTAAGACTTCGCGTGAGGCAAGAGCTGTAGCGAGAGCCACTAAGGCAGTAGAGCCTACTAGCCGGGGTAATGTCTTATTACAAAACCATCTTGATGCATTGACGCCCAGGGACATTAGTGAGCAGCAGCTGCAAGACGCTAGCCTAGCTCGTTATAGCAATGGTGCCATAGAGTTGGAGGAAGATGGGGATGCGAAGCCGGGAGATTTCTTTAGGCTCAACAGGATATTGTACCGCAGATTTCTAGACCCCAATTCGAAGTGGGAGGGCGGTGCGAGGGTAGTAGACCAGGTGGTTGTTCCAAATAAGTATAGAGAGTCCTTATTGTGTCTGGCGCATGATGTGCCGGTGGCGGGTCATTTGGGGGTAACAAAAACATTGGCGGCATTGGGCAGGTTTTTCTGGTGGCCTGGGGTCAAGGCTGATGTCTGTGCATGGGTGGCTGGGTGTGCGACCTGCCAGACAACGGGGAAGCCTAACCAGACAATCCCAAAGGCACCTTTGTTTCCCATACCTGTCACCGGGCCTCCGTTCAGCAAAGTTGTAGTAGATTTGGTTGGCCCTTTCCCGCCTACTAGTAGTGGCAATAAATTCCTGTTGACAATCATGGATGTGGCTACGAGATACCCGGACGCATACCCCATGAGAAACGGCTCGGCAAAGGCAGTTGTTAAAAACTTATTATTGTTCTGTTCCCGTTATGGATTTCCACGTGAGGTGCAGTCAGACCAGGGGAGCAATTTTACATCCAAATTGTTCAAGCAAACCCTTCAGTTGCACGGTATATGTTCTGTAGTGTCGTCAGCCTACCATCCCGAGAGTCAGGGAGTCTTGGAGCGGTGGCACTCGACCCTGAAGAGTATGCTACGCTGTTACTGTGCAGAACATGACACTGATTGGGATTTGGGTCTGCCGTATGTTCTGTTCGCTGCACGTGAAGTCCCAGGAGAGAGCCTGGGGTTCAGTCCAAATCAACTAGTCTTTGGCCATAATGTGAGAGGACCTTTAAGTATGGTGAAAGAGATCTGGGAGGGCGAAGAGAAGCCGGGGTCTGTACTTAAATATATCCTTGAGAGCCGGGAGAGACTTATAGGTTGCATGGCAGCGGCAGGTAATAACTTGGTTAATGCACAGGCGGTCATGAAGCACCAGTATGACGCCAAGGTGAAGCTTCGGGAGTTTTCGGTGGGTCAGGAGGTAATGTTGCTTTTACCTTTGCCTGGACACCCCCTTTCTGCCAAGTTCATTGGGCCGTATGTGGTGGCTAAGAAACTGTCCGACCTTGATTATCTCGTTGCAACACCTGACCGTAGAAAAAAACATCAGTTATGTCATGTTAACCTCATGAAAGAGTATGTGAGACGCCCCTCAGAGCCTCTCACTGTCCCTGTGCTGGCCTGCAGCGGCCAGGGTGGAGAAGGAGGTGGGGACAGTCATGCTGCTGAGGAGGATAGCTGGGACTGTGTCATTTCCGCGGAACAGTGGGCGGGGAATACTGAACAAGAGGCTAGGCAAGCTGTAAGTCACCTGCCTGAGCACCAGGGTGCTGCTGTCCTAGGCCTGTTCAGGTCATACCCCTCTGTTTTCGCCGAACACCCAGGTCTCACTACTCAGGTAACGCACGACGTGGACGTCGGTGATAATGTGCCCTTCAAGTCAGTGCCCTACCGTGTGCCCCCGGTAAAGTTGCCAGCTTTACGGGAGGAGTTAAAGTACATGGTTGAGAGAGGGATGATCACTGAAGGTTATGTGAAGTGGACATCACCCGTCACGTTGCAGCCAAAACCTGACGGCAAGGTGCGGTTCTGCATAGATTTTCGTAGGCTAAATGGCTTGACCACTACCAACCCTTACCCTTTGCCTCGAGTTGACGACAGCGTGGACAAGATAGGGAATGCAAAGTACCTTACTAAAATTGATCTTGTAAAAGGCTATTGGCAAGTACCCCTGTCGGACCGAGCTAAGCAAGTTTGTGGTTTTGTGGTAGATGGCAAGACCTACCAATGTAACGTAATGCCTTATGGGCTTAAGAACGCACCTGCCACGTTTCAGAACCTGATGAACGATATTTGTGACGAAATCCCTAACTGCACGGTCTACCTTGATGACGTGATAGTGTATGATGACAATTTTGAAAATCACCTAAGGCACTTAGAGACCCTGTTTGGGAAGTTGCACGATGCTGGGCTGGTGGTGAACCTGAGGAAGTGCGAGTTTGTAAAGGCTACTGTGCAGTATCTTGGCTTCGTGGTCGGGTTAGGCCGGGTGTGCCCCCCCCTGAGCAAGATACAGGCTATCAATATGTTTCCCAGGCCCACCACTAAGCGCCAGGTCATGCGGTTCCTAGGTATGATAGGCTATTATAGGCGCTTCATCCGGGGATACTCTACTGTCTTAGCACCGTTAACTGATCTACTGTCGAAGTCAGTGAAGTTCTGTTGGGCTGCGGAGTGTCAGAGGGCTTTCGACCTAGTCAAGCACCTGCTGTGTACACATCCGATTTTGAGAGCCCCAGACTTTTCCAGGAGTTTTCAGCTGGCGACTGATGCCAGCGGTGTGGGTGCCGGGGCAGTGTTACTGCAGACTGATTCCGAGGGCTTGGAACACCCAGTGAGCTTCTTTTCTCGCAAGTTTAATTCGGCACAAAGGAATTACTCGACTATAGAGAAGGAGCTTCTTGCTATCGTTTTGTCGCTCAAACATTTCGAAGTTTATGTTCCAGCCTACGGCCCGGTAGTGACGATTTATACGGACCATCATCCCTTGAAATTCCTAAATCAGTTTCACAATCGGAATATGCGGTTGACCAGGTGGTCCCTAATGCTCCAAGAGTATAATCTCAACATTCAGCATATTGCCGGGAGTGAGAACGTGATAGCAGATTGTCTATCAAGGGTTGATGATCCAGGATAGTCGTGCACGGTGTGTGGGTTGAGCAGGAGTAAAATTAGGCTATCATAACGCCGTCCAAAAAGATTATAAAACAATAAAATAAACGAGAATTTTTTTTTTTAGTTTTGTAAGTCTTTATTGTTGTAGCATGATGCATGCGATATTGTGTTTTATGTATAATTCACACTTCAGTTGTTGTGCACCTTTTGCAATTAGTGGCAGCTAAGGGTAGCAGGTCGGTTGGTTGCCTGTCAGATTTTGATAATGCTTCTAAGGTCGATTATCTAAAATCTTGGGGGGGCTGTGACGCACCCAGTGCGTGGCAACGCAACCTGATTGTACTCCTTGGTACTCCACTGTACCACCACTGTGCGGTACCTCTGTACCGCTGTACCGTGCTGGCTGCCTATATTGAGTGTGACAACGTATAACTATGTTCTTTGTATCTCTGCAAAGGTCTCGTCATGTGCTAACCAGTGGTGGGTTTTGTTTTAAGCCATGTCGAGACCTTCCATTTAATATGTAGTATCAATAGAGAAGTTGATAGATAAGACAATGGGAGTTCAGAGAGAGAGAGTGAGTTGGGCTTCAGAGCGAGAGGGTAGCAATGCGCCACGCTGCCGGGGGGGTGGTTGCCAGACGTATGGACCGGTTGGCAGCCTTGCGCTTATAGCTAGGCGCGACAGGGTTGGTAGTCCATTGCCGCCTGCCTATGCTGCCTGGGCTGCCCATGTTGTCGTACTGCACATTGCCTGGAGGCTCGCTGTGTGTTCCATGATCAGGTTGCCTAGAACCTTTGAGATTCTAACATCCCTTGCCCTCTCTCCCAACTTCTCACGGTTGCACTCTTTCTCTCTGACGACATTACTCTCATTTCATTCTTCTCTCTATTTAAATGCATAACCTTCCCTTGAGGTCCTAAAGGAGTTTCAGCACTCACCTCTCGTATTACTCTTAGGACAAGCATATATTTACATGTATTAGATTTAAGGGGTTAATGTGAACAGCGATCTTCTTGATGAGGATAGTTGGTGAACGTTCTACATGTTCACGAGTTATATGCCCAGCTCATCATCCAATTTGTGACTAGACTAGTGCCATGTGTAAGAGCCCGACCATGCCCAGGAGTTGTCTGTAGAGGGGCGAGGACTTAGCCTTGATTTGCCTACCGAGCCAGGAGCGAGTGTAGTACCAGAGACTACAGCTCGCTCGTAGTGCCGGTATAGTAGAGTAACGTAATTTATCTGTCCTTGTGTTCTCTGCAGTCTTTTCCTGGGTTCTCGCTTTCGGTGCTGGGACTCGTTGTTCCTGTGACTTGGCCTGCTAGCTAGAACACATGGGGATGATGAGTGGGTTATATCTTTATTTTACTATGCATTGCAGCTCTCTTTAAGTTTATGTATGTAACACTTTACAATACACATTACTCACACACAAGACAACACTATTAATACTTTCATGTATCAATTAACTGCACTGTCGTTTTGCTGCTGTGTCCGGAGTTCTGTTGCGTAGGGCGCATACGGACTCAGAGGGGAGACAGAGTGAGAGAAGCGAAGTAGCCTATGCGGTAGTAGGCTACCGGCGCAGTACTGTTGCCTGCAACCTTTTAGTTATTCCAAGTATAGATTCATTCTTATAATAAGTGACTACTATTTATGTTCCTTCCATGTGTATTATTAGGTATCTACTGGATCATGAACATCTTGTATGCTACATGCTAGTGCATGTTAGTAGGGGACAGTTATTCTAGTGCACGCGCTTTCAAGTAGGCGTGTACATTTGTCATTTAGCATTTCACTGTCATACCTTTAGCCTGCTTCTATTCTACATTATTAGAGGCTTAATATTAACGTAGTTTCTTGAGTATTGCATTTCTTTAGTAATAACGTAACCTATAAATGTCTGAGGGAGTTTAGCCTCATAGCCTACCCCTGTTGTACACTTTCGCCGAGTTAAGGTACCTCGTTACCATAGACGATAACTCTGTAGGGCGTTGGTGCTTTTGTTGTCTGGAGCATATAGTATTTGGGACTGGAATCGAGCGTGTCGTTGTCACATAAGCCATTTCTGTCCTACGATCAAGAATCCCGAATATGTATTGCCGATCCAGCCGTAACAAATGTTTGAGAAAAGTCGGATCAATAGAAATGGAGGAGGAGTTCTGTTTTTTATAAAGGAAAGTCTTAATCCCGTCTTAATGTCAAAACCTCAAATTGCGAATATAGACATATCTTACGTACTATTAAATAATAAACGAGGAACTAAAATAACACTAGCTTTATTATACAGACCCCCATCTCAATCAGTGCAAACTGACAGTGAAATTTATGAACAAATTGCAGAAATAACTAACATACAAGATACCGTAATTCTTGGCGATTTCAACTTACCCGTGACTAAATGGGGCGATATTCTTACTTCACACTCTGGACACGACCTCTATGCTAACTTGCAAGAGAGTTCACTTTTTCAATTTGTACAATCTCCGACCCGTGGTAATAATGTGCTTGACCTTGTACTCGCAACAAAAGAAGAATTAATAGAGAATTTGAATGTTGGTGATGAATTCAGTAACAGCGACCATCGTACGATAACTTTCACTTTAAAGTTTACTAGTAACAAATCAAATAGCAGCATTGAGAAAGTCCCTAATTTCAAGAAAGCAAATTTTCATAAACTTAAATCAAAACTTAAAGAAACTGACTGGAGCTTTCTGACTAACAATAACGACATAAATACATCTTGGGAGTGTTTCACAACCACTTACCTTAAGGCAGTGCAAGACTGCATACCATCGAAAATACGGCGTCCAGGCCAAAATGATAAGCCCAAATGGTGGAATAAAGATATTTCAGACTGTCTGCTTGCTAAAAAATTTGCTAATGATAGATTAAAATCCTCACAAAATGACGAAGAACGGGTGAAATTTGTAGAGCTACGACGCAAAGCCAAAAAGTTAATTAAGCAAAGTAAAAAGACCCTGGAGTTACATGTTGCGAATCAAAGTAAAACAAACCCGAAAGAATTCTATAGTTATATCAGAAAGAAAAAAGTAGTTACTTCAACTGTTGGACCGTTAGTCGATGAAAATGGAGAATACACCAAAGACGAAGTACAAATGAGTAATGCCCTCAATACCTTCTTTGCATCAGTTTTTACAACCGAAGACCTCAGTGATATCCCTACACCATCGCCGATTCAGATTGATAATTCAGATGTTCTAAGCAATATCACCGTTACAGAGAGAGAAGTATTGAATTGTTTAGATAAACTCAAGGTAAATAAAACGCCTGGACCTGATACAATCTCACCTAGAGTTCTAAAGGAAGCTAAGGATGAGCTCTCCAAACCACTGACATTGCTATTCAATGAATCCTTGCAGTCTGGGACTATGCCTGATCAGTGGAAGCTAGCCAACGTAACACCGATCTTCAAAAAAGGCAGCAAATCCCTACCCAGTAACTATCGTCCAATTAGCTTAACCTCAATTGTATGTAAAATGCTAGAAACGGTCATAAGAGACAGACTCGTAAATCACTTAGAGGCAAATAACTTACTTAAAGATACTCAACACGGCTTTCGTAAAAAACGTTCCTGTTTAACAAACCTCTTAAGACTTCTTCCACGATATCTTCAACCTCTACGATGAGAGTAAAGCTGTAGATATTATATACCTTGATTTTCAAAAGGCCTTTGCCAAAGTTCCCCACAAACGATTACTGCTAAAACTAAAAGCGCATGGAATACAAGACGGTGTGTTGAAATGGATAGAAAATTGGCTCAGCGACAGAAAGCAAAGAGTAGTCATAAACGGTAAGGCATCTAAATGGACCAATGTAAGTAGTGGGGTACCCCAGGGATCGGTACTAGGACCAATTATCTTTCTAATTTACATCAACGACATAGATGAGGGTCTCACCTGTACAGTCTCGAAATTTGCTGAAGATACAAAAATTGCAAATAGCGTACTCTCAAAAGAACAAGTTGACGATATGCAACACAATCTAGATAAATTGTCATGTTGGGCCCAAATTTGGCAAATGAGTTTCAATGCGGATAAATGTAAAGTACTACATATCGGATACCTAAATGAGAAAGCAAACTATTCGATGAATGGCACTCAGCTTAAGAATGTAAACAAAGAAAGCGATCTGGGAGTAACAATATCGAGTAACCTAAAACCGAGTCAACAATGTTCAGAAGTTGTTAAGAAGGCAAACAAAATAATTGGCTTTATAGGCAGGTCATTTGAGCATAAATCCAAAGATGTTATCCTAACCCTTTACAATTCCTTAGTCCGCCCTCTTCTGGAATACTGCGTTCAATCCTGGTGCCCTTATTACCAAAAAGATATAAACAAGCTAGAACGAGTTCAACGTAGAGTTACCAAAATGATACCTAGCCTAAAGAACAAACCATACGAAGAGCGTCTTAGAGAATTAAATCTATTTCCTTTAACCCAGCGCAGATTAAGAGGCGACTTAATTCAAGTGTTCAAAATCATCAAAGGCATCGACAATATGAACTGTAGTAAGTACTTCACTATCGACCAATCTAATTACACGCGGGGAAACGGTTGCAAAATTATTGGTAAATCTTTTAACTCGCACGAATCTAAGAATTTCTTCTTCAATCGAGTTGTCAACTTGTGGAATGGGCTTCCCCGAGACGTTATAGACTGCAGCACCGTTGATTCATTTAAATTCCGCCTAGACAAATATCTCGCATCAAACCCGCGACTGACTGCGTTTGTAAATGAATAACTTTATCCTCCCCTCAGTTACTAACCCATATGTCCCCTTCTAACTTCCTAGTCCTGCCACGTTAGTGGCAGGGCAGTAGTTCCCTTTCCAATGTTCCCTTACCCACTCTAAACCACTGTTTGGACACTTGATCCTCAGTGTTTTGGAGGACAAGCAGCCTAGAAGGGTCACTAGATCTGTTGTTGCTTGATTTCCTTTGTACTCCTTTGTACTTTGTACTCTCTCTCTCTCTCTCCACCAAGCCCCTTAGTCAGCATAGAGGAAGGGATGTTAGGGCTCATAAGTAGCTCCACTCCCCCACCCCTACCCCCACTCCTCCATATAGAACCCCTTGAGAATACCGTTAAGAGACTACCTTCTTCCGGCTGAATTAAGGGAAGATGGGGCGTTTTTCGGGACCCCCTTTCGCCCTCGTGTTTAGCCCCATTAGTTTTGAGATTTTAAGAGGTTTGGCCTATTAGTTTGGCGATTTTAATACCTTTCGCCCCATTTGTTGTCAATTTTAAGACCTTTCGTGCCATTTAGGTGTCAAATTTTGCCTGGCGAGCGTTAGCGAGCCTGTAATTTTAAGACGAACCGGCCTTTGGCAGGGACATTTTTCTACCGACAAATGTACACATTTATCTTGCAGGGGGTCTAGGGGGTGTTTTTCTAAGCTTGATGGAGGTCTAGGGAGGAAACTAAAAAAATAAATGAATAACTGAATTAACAGACCAAAAAACCAGCCACTATCCCCTTAACCTTTTCAGTACCGGGCACATCTTTTTCATTGTATTCTGGCAAGTATTAGACGATTTTATTCAGGTTAGGAAGTACGTTTACCCATTAACCCTTTCACGCTCATACGACGCAGAGGTTGCCAGATTAGCAATAAGAAATAGAGTTCTCTCACTCTTATAATTACCTCTCCAAAATTAGTTTTCTGCCCACAGCTAACTCAAAGACAACTGCAGAGGTTGAAATAACTAAACTAAAGGTTTCTAAATACCCCTGATGGTAACAAAGGCTTTAAAGTATCCCCAATAGGCTCAACACAGCTAACTCAAAGACAACTGCAGAGGTTGAAGTAACTAAACTAAAGGTTTCTAAATACCCCTGATGGTAACAAAGGCTTTAAAGTATCCCCAATAGGCTCAACACAGCTAACTCAAAGACAACTGCAGAGGTTGAAGTAACTAAACTAAAGGCTTCTAAATACCCCTGATGGTAACAAAGGCTTTAAAGTATCCCCAATAGGCTCAACACAGCTAACTCAAAGACAACTGCAGAGGTTGAAGTAACTAAACTAAAGGTTTCTAAATACCCCTGATGGTAACAAAGGCTGTAAAGTATCCCCAATAGGCTCAACACAGCTAACTCAAAGACAACTGCAGAGGTTGAAGTAACTAAACTAAAGGTTTCTAAATACCCCTGATGGTAACAAAGGCTTTAAAGTATCCCCAATAGGCTCAACACAGCTAACTCAAAGACAACTGCAGAGGTTGAAGTAACTAAACTAAAGGTTTCTAAATACCCCTGATGGTAACAAAGGCTTTAAAGTATCCCCAATAGGCTCAACACAGCTAACTCAAAGACAACTGCAGAGGTTGAAGTAACTAAACTAAAGGTTTCTAAATACCCCTGATGGTAACAAAGGCTTTAAAGTATCCCCAATAGGCTCAAAATCGCGTCATATGTCGGAGAGGGTTATAATGCTACAGACAAGCTTCCATATATCCTTCCTAAGCTTCATAAAATCGTCTAGATGTAGCTGACATATAAACCAAACAAAGACGTCGCCGGCACAGTAGAGGTTAAGGGGAGATGTCCACTTGAGGGATTTTTTTCTTGACTCCTTTCTCCCTCATGTTTAGCCCCATTGTTTTTCTAATCTTAAGACGTTCGCCCCATTATTTTGACGATTTTAAGAACTTTCGACCCATTTCTGTCAATTTTAAGACCTTTCGCGCCATTTAGGTGTCGATTTTATCCTGGCGAGCGATAGCGAGCCTGTAATATAAGAGGAACCGGCTTTCAGCCGGGAAATTTTTCTACCGAAAAATGTACAAATTTATCTTGAAAGGAGCTCAAGGGGGTGTAATCTTAAGCTTGATGGATATCTAGGGACCAAACTAAAAACCTCCCCTGATTGGGTGGTTCATTATTTCATCTATCTATCTATCTATCTATCTATCTATCTATTGCCTGACGCCGTTATTTCATCTATAACTAAATATAGACATTTTTGATAATTCATATTAGTTATCACCAACTCACGAATTAATCTACAAATAAACCTAACTAATGCAAGCAATTAAATACATGTGGTACTCCAAGGACTCGAACCTAGGATACTCGCACCGAAATTCCACACACTAACCACTAGGCTATCATGACAGTGAAAACATTGGTATTAATAAATACGCTCAATGTAATGAGCGTATGAGTGTGTGTGTGTGTGTGTGTGTGTGTGTGTGTGTGTGTGTGTGTGTGTGTGCAAATCTATGTATAAGTGTGTATGTGTAAATCTATGTATAAGTGTGTGTGTGTGTGTAAATCTATGTATAAGTGTGTGTGCGTGTGTGCAAATCTATGTATAAGTGTGTGTGTGCGTGTGTGTGTGTAAATCTATGTATAAGTACAAGGAGTACAAAGGAAATCAAGCAACAACAGATCTAGTGACCCTTCTAGGTTGCTTGTCCTCCAAAACACTGAGGATCAAGTGTCCAAACAGTGGTTTAGAGTGGGTAAGGGAACATTGGAAAGGGAATTACTGCCCTGGAACTAATGTCCGTGGCAGGATTAGGAAGTTAGTAGGGGACAGATGGGTTAGTAACTGAGGGGAGGATAAAATAAAGTTATTCATTTACAAAAGCAGTCAGTCGCGGGTTTGATGCGAGATATTTGTCTAGGCGGAGTTTAAATGAATCAACGGTGATGCAGTCTATAACGTTTCGGGGAAGCCCATTCCACAAGTTGACAACTCGATTGAAGAAGAAATTCTTAGATTCGTGTGAGTTAAAAGATTTACCAATAATTTTGCAACCGTTTCCCCGCGTGTAATTAGATTGGTCGAAAGTGAAGTACTTACTACAGTTCATATTGTCGATGCCTTTGATGATTTTGAACACTTGAATTAAGTCACCTCTTAATCTGCGCTGGGTTAAAGGAAATAGATTTAATTCTCTAAGACGCTCTTCGTATGGTTTGTTCTTTAGGCTAGGTATCATTTTGGTAACTCTACGTTGAACTCGTTCTAGCTTGTTTATATCTTTTTGGTAATAAGGGCACCAGGATTGAACGCAGTATTCCAGAAGAGGGCGGACTAATGAATTGTAAAGGGTTAGGATAACTTCTTTGGATTTATGCTCAAATGACCTGCCTATAAAGCCAATTATTTTGTTTGCCTTCTTAACAACTTCTGAACATTGTTGACTCGGTTTTAGGTTACTCGATATTGTTACTCCCAGATCGGTTTCTCTGTTTACATTCTTAAGCTGAGTGCCATTCATCGAATAGTTTGCTTTCTCATTTAGGTATCCGATATGTAGTACTTTACATTTATCCGCATTGAAACTCATTTGCCAAATTTGGGCCCAACATGACAATTTATCTAGATTGTGTTGCATATCGTCAACTTGTTCTTTTGAGAGTACGCTATTTGCAATTTTTGTATCGTCAGCAAATTTTGAGATTGTACAGGTGAGACCCTCATCTATGTCGTTGATGTAAATTAGAAAGATAATTGGTCCTAGTACCGATCCCTGGGGTACCCCGCTACTTACATTGGTCCATTTTGATGCCTTACCGTTTATGACTACTCTTTGCTTTCTGTCGCTGAGCCAATTTTCTATCCATTTCAACACACCGTCTTGTATTCCATGCGCTTTTAGTTTTAGCAGTAAACGTTTGTGGGGAACTTTGTCAAAGGCCTTTTGAAAATCAAGGTATATAATATCTACAGCTTTACTCTCATCGTAGAGGTTGAGGATATCGTGGAAGAAGTCTAAGAGGTTTGTTAAACAGGAACGTTTTTTACGAAAGCCGTGTTGAGTATCTTTAAGCATGTTATTTTCCTCTAAGTGATTTACGAGTCTGTCTCGTATGACCGTTTCTAGCATTTTACATACAACTGAGGTTAAGCTAATTGGACGATAGTTACTGGGTAGGGATTTGCTGCCTTTTTTTGAATATCGGTGTTACGTTGGCTAGCTTCCACTGATCAGGCATAGTTCCAGACTGCAAGGATTTATTGAATAGTAATGTCAGTGGTTTGGAGAGCTCATCCTTAGCTTCCTTTAGAACTCTAGGCGAGATTGTATCAGGTCCAGGCGTTTTATTTACCTTGAGTTTATCTAAACAATTCAATACTTCTCTCTCTGTAACGGTGATATTGCTTAGAACATCTGAATTATCAATCTGAATCGGCGATGGTGTAGGGATATCACCGAGGTCTTCTGTTGTAAAAACTGATGCAAAGAAGTGTGTGTGTGTGTGCGTGTGTGTGTGTAAATCTATGTATAAGTGTGTAAGTGCGTGTGTGTGTGTAAATCTATGTATAAGAGTGTATGTGCGTGTGTGTGTGTAAATCTATGTATAAGTGTGTGTGTGTGTGTGTGTGTAAATCTATGTATAAGTGTGTGTGTGTGTAAAGCTATGTATAAGTGTGGGTGTGTGTGTAAATCTATGTATAAGTGTGTGTGTGTGTGTAAATCTATGTATAAGTGTGTGTGTGTTGCTGTGTGTGGAATCTATGTATAAGTGTGTGTGCACGTGTGTGTGGAATCTATGTATAAGTGTGTGTGTGTTGCTGTGTGTGGAATCTATGTATAAGTGTGTGTGCACGTGTGTGTGGAATCTATGTATAAGTGTGTGTGTGTTGCTGTGTGTGGAATCTATGTATAAGTGTGTGTGCACGTGTGTGTGGAATCTATGTATAAGTGTGTGTGTGTTGCTGTGTGTGGAATCTATGTATAAGTGTGTGTGCACGTGTGTGTGTCGAGCCTATGCATTTGTGTGTGTGTGTTGTTGATGCCTGTGTGCGAGTCCGTATGTCTTCCTCTATATATCTATATATATATATATATATATATATATATATATATATATATATATATATATATGAGCCTCAAAACTGGCCTCCCAGCATTCCCTTGACCACCTCTATCTACTAAAAGCCCCCCCCCCCCCTCCCTCTCTCTCTCTCTCTCTGCCTGTCAATCCCTGTCAAAGTTTTTTTTTGCCGGTCTTGACAGGCTTCGGGATAAAGTTTAGGGAAACAGATATATATTTTTCTCTCTCTCCTTTCTCTCTCCGTGTGTCAGATCAAAGACGTGGACCTCGCTCTATTGGGGGGGCAGGGAGGTGGGGGGGGGGGGGGGCTTTGTTTAGGCGTTTATACTTGCTTTGTTGGCTTTGATGGGCGTATTTATTTGCTTATTGTTTGATCTATCTATCTATCTATCTCTCTATCTATCTATCTATTGCCGGACGCCTTACTCCGCTTAAGGGGAGGTATTTAGTTTGTTCCCTAGACCTCCATCAAGCTTAAAATTACACCCCCTTGAGTCCTTTTCAAGATATATTTGTACATTTTTCGGTAGAAAAATGTCCCGGCCGAAGGCCGGTTCCTCTTAAATTACAGGCTCGCTATCGCTCGCCAGTTTAAAATTGACACCTGAATGGCACGAAAGGTCTTAATATGGGGTGAAAGTTCTTAAAATCGCTAAACTAATGGGGCAAACGTTTTATAATATCAAAAGCAATGGGGCTAAACATGAGGGAGAAAGGGGTCAAGAAAAAAATCCCTCAAGTGGAGATCTGCCCTTAAGGAGGATTTATCTGTATAGTAATTGTTTAGTTTCCTACCTAAACCTTCATCATGATTTAAAAAAAAAAAAAAATCCCTAGGTGTCCTATCAAGATAAATCCCTAGATGTCCTATCAAGATAAATCCCTAGATGTCCTATCAAGATAAATCCCTAGATGTCCTATCAAGATAAATTTGTAATTTTTTCGGTAGAAACATTACTCTTAAAATTACAGGCTCGCTATCGCTCGCCCGGAAAATATCGACACACAAATGGCACGAAAGGTCTTAATATTGACACAGAAATGGGGTGGGATTTTTTTTTTTAGGCGTTTATACTTGCTATGTTGGCTTAGTATCCTATTGTACAGTTGCCCACATAAGTCCTGTTTACCCGGGCACAATATTCCAGAAATGTTGTCCGAAAAATTTATCGAATGTTGACTAAATAAGTTCTCGTGTGATACCGGCTAATTACCCATAAGAAGTATTGCAATTAACCACTGGCGAGTTTTGGTCTTTAGGGAAGTTGGAGCTGTGGCCATCAATATTTAGCAGACTAGTTATCAGCTAAATACGGTCATAATACACATACAAATACATAAAACAGAATTGATCATATTTTTTATCCATCAGAAACCCACGTTCAGTTTTTGCATTTCTCTTTAACCCGTTCAGTACCGGTGACAACCATTTTATTAAGTTCTGGGCAACTATGAGACGGTTTTCTTCAGCTTAGGAAGGATGTAGACCAAATAATAGGCTGCATACTATCTCAATGGGTTATTTAAGCTACCATACATCTTTCCGAAGCTTCATAAAATCGTTTAAATGTAACTGAAATCGTCTACATGTAACTGAAATCAAATGAAAAATAAGTCGCCGGTATAGAAGGGGTTAATATCGATGTTCACGGCTCCAACTTCCTTATAGCCTGAAACTCGCAAGTGGTTAATTGTTTATATGCACAGGGTAGAGAAGCATTACCCAGGCTAGGCCTCTATTAAAGGGAGGTTTTTGGTTTTCTTTCTGGACCCCCTTCTCCCTCATGTTTTGCCCCATTAGTTTTGAGATTGTAAGACGTTTGCCCCAATAGTTTGGCCATTCTAAGACCTTTCGCTCTATTTATTTGTCAGTTTTAAAGCCTTTGATGCTATATACAGTGTCTATTTGTTTTCCTGACGAGAGATAGCGAGCCTGTAATTATTAGAGGAATCGGCCTTCGGCCGTGATATTTTTCTTGCGAAAAATGTACGAATTTATCGTGAAGGGGGGGGGGGGGATCTAGGGGGTGTTTTGTTTTTAAGTTTAACCCTCTCCGACATATGACACGATTTTGAGCCGATTAGGGATACTTTAAAGCCTTTGTTACCATCAGGGGTATTTAGAAACCTTTAGTTTAGTTACTTCAACCTCTGCAGTTGTCTTTGAGTTAGCTGTGTTGAGCCTATTGGGGATACTTTCAAGCCTTTGTTACCATCAGGGGTATTTAGAAACCTTTAGTTTAGTTACTTCAACCTCTGCAGTTGTCTTTGAGTTAGCTGTGTTGAGCCTATTGGGGATACTTTAAAGCCTTTGTTACCATCAGGGGTATTTAGAAACCTTTATTTTAGTTACTTCAACCTCTGCAGTTGTCTTTGAGTTAGCTGTGTTGAGCCTATTGGGGATACTTTAAAGCCTTTGTTACCATCAGGGGTATTTAGAAACCTTTAGTTTAGTTACTTCAACCTCTGCAGTTGTCTTTGAGTTAGCTGTGTTGAGCCTATTGGGGATACTTTAAAACCTTTGTTACCATCAGGGGTATTTAGAAACCTTTAGTTTAGTTACTTCAACCTCTGCAGTTGTCTTTGAGTTAGCTGTGTTGAGCCTATTGGGGATACTTTAAAGCCTTTGTTACCATCAGGGGTATTTAGAAACCTTTAGTTTAGTTACTTCAACCTCTGCAGTTGTCTTTGAGTTAGCTGTGTTGAGCCTATTGGGGATACTTTAAAACCTTTGTTACCATCAGGGGTATTTAGAAACATTTAGTTTAGTTACTTCAACCTCTGCAGTTGTCTTTGAGTTAGCTGTGTTGAGCCTATTGGGGATACTTTAAAGCCTTTGTTACCATCAGGGGTATTTAGAAACCTTTAGTTTAGTTACTTCAACCTCTGCAGTTGTCTTTGAGTTAGCTGTGTTGAGCCTATTGGGGATACTTTAAAGCCTTTGTTACCATCAGGGGTATTTAGAAACCTTTATTTTAGTTACTTCAACCTCTGCAGTTGTCTTTGAGTTAGCTGTGTTGAGCCTATTGGGGATACTTTAAAGCCTTTGTTACCATCAGGGGTATTTAGAAACCTTTAGTTTAGTTACTTCAACCTCTGCAGTTATCTTTGTGTTAGCTGTGGGCAGAAAACTAATTTTGGAGAGGTAATTATGAGAGTGAGAGAACTCTATTTCTTATTGCTAATCTGGCAACCTCTGCGTCACATGAGTCTGAAGGGGTTAATAGAGGCCTAGCCAGTAAACCAAAACACAAATATGTAATTAAATCAATAGACCAAAACTAATCTACCCCCTTAAACGGACACCTTGTACAGAGTATATAATTATATATATATATATATTTTTTTTTTTTTTTTTTTTTTTTCATGTATTAATTTTTTTTTTATCGAATCATGAAAAGGTTGCTACCTAACCAAAGTGTTTCGCCATTGTCCAAAGTCTGTATCGAGTGAACTGTACTATTCTCCCTCAACGATCTGAAAGACTACCCAATTACATACGCAAGCCGGTATCACACAAGAGCATTTATAGTCAACATTCGACGATCAATTTTGTTTTTTGGCAAAATGTAGGGAGTATTTTGCACCAGTATCGGACACTAGATTGATGGTAGATTAATTTAGGTAACTGAAATATATTAAAGGTTTTCCTCAGAAGCTGCCAGACCAGTGTTGAGGATTAATGTTGAGGGGAACAGCGCTCGTGTGATACCTTTACTTGCTCTCCTTTGTTCTGACCTTCATCGTGTGATACCTTTACTTGCTATCCTTTGTTCTGACCTTCATCGTGTGATACCTTTACTTGCTATCCTTTGTTCTGCCTTCATCGTGTGATACCTTTACTTGCTATCCTTTGTTCTGACCTTCATCGTGTGATACCTTTACTTGCTAACCTTTGTTCTGACCCTTCATCGTGTGATACCTTTACTTGCTATCCTTTGTTCTGACCTTCATCGTGTGATACCTTTACTGGCTATCCTTTGTTCTGACCTTCATCGTGTGATACCTTTACTGGCTATCCTTTGTTCTGACCTTCATCGTGTGATACCTTTACTGGCTATCCTTTGTTCTGACCTCATCGTGTGATACCTTTACTGGCTATCCTTTGTTCTGACCTTCATCGTGTGATACCTTTACTGGCTATCCTTTGTTCTGACCTTCATCGTGTGATACCTTTACTGCTATCCTTTGTTCTGACCTTCATCGTGTGATACCTTTACTTGCTATCCTTTGTTCTGACCTTCATTGTGTGATACCTTTACTTGCTATCCTTTGTTCTGACCTTCATCGTGTGATACCTTTACTTGCTATCCTTTGTTCTGACCTTCATCGTGTGATACCTTTACTTGCTATCCTTTGTTTCTGACCTTCATCAAGTGATACCTTTACTTGCTATCCTTTGTTCTGACCTTCAACGTGTGATACCTTTACTTGCTATCCTTTGTTCTGACCTTCATCGTGTGATACCTTTACTTGCTATCCTTTGTTCTGGACCTTCATCGTGTGATACCTTTACTTGCTATCCTTTGTTCTGACCTTCATCGTGTGATACCTTTACTTGCTATCCTTTGTTCTGACCTTCATCGTGTGATACCTTTACTTGCTATCCTTTGTTCTGACCTTCATCGTGTGATACCTTTACTTGCTATCCTTTGTTCTGACCTTCATCGTGTGATACCTTTACTTGCTATCCTTTGTTCTGACCTTCATCGTGTGATACCTTTACTTGCTCTCCTTTGTTCTGACCTTCATCGTGTGATACCTTTACTTGCTATCCTTTGTTCTGACCTTCATCGTGTGATACCTTTACTGGCTCTCCTTTGTTCTGACCTTCATCGTGTGATACCTTTACTTGCTATCCTTTGTTCTGACCTTCATCGTGTGAAATAACGGAACCCAGGGATGTTATTAAGAGGAGATAGATGGGTCGCTCTTCTAGACACCTTTCTCCCTCATGCTTAGCCCCATTGGTTCATAGATTATTAAGAGGAGATGGGTCGCTCTTCTAGACCCCTTTCTCCCTCATGCTTAGCCCCATTGGTTCGTAGATTATAAGACGGTTTGGCGATTGTAAGACCACATTTCTTAGTCAATATTTAGACTTTCCGTGCTATTTAGGTGTCGGGTTTTAATCCTGGCGAGCGAAAGCGAGCCTGTAATTTTAAGAGGAATCGGTCTTCGGCCGAAAAAAATTTCTACCGAAAAATATACAAATTTATCTCCCGTTTTTTTTTTTTTTTTTTTTTTTTTTTTTTTTAAAGCTTGATGGAAGCCTAGCGAGGACATTTTAAAACATACAATAACTAAACATACAATAACTAAACATACAATAACTAAACACACAATAACTAAACACACAATAACTAAACATACAATAACTACACACACAACAACTAAACATACAATAACTAAACATACAAAACTACACACACAATAACTAAACATACAATAACTAAACACACAATAACTAAACATACAATAACTAAAACATACAATAACTAAACACACAATAACTAAACATACAATAACTAAACATACAATAACTAAACATACAATAACTAAACATACAATAACTACACACACAATAACTACACACACAATAACTAAACATACAATAACTAAACATACAATAACTAAACATACAATAACTAAACACACAATAACTAAACACACAATAAACTAAACACACAATAACTAAACATACAATAACTAACACACAATAACTAAACATACAATAACTAAACACACAATAACTAAACACACAATAACTAAAACACACAATAACTAAACATACAAAACTAAACATACAATAACTAAACACACAATAACTAAACATACAATAACTAAACACACAATAACTAAACATACAATAACTAAACATACAATAACTAAACACACAATAACTAAACATACAATAACTAAACACACAATAACTAAACATACAATAACTAAACACACAATAACTAAACATACAATAACTAAACACACAATAACTAATCACACAATAACTAAACATACAATAACTAAACATACAATAACTAAACATACAATAACTAAACACACAATAACTAAACATACAATAACTAAACACACAATAACTAAACACACAATAACTAACACACAATAACTAAACATACAATAACTAAACACACAATAACTAAACATACAATAACTAAACACACAATAACTAAATCAATAAACAACCCAATAATATAAACCCTTTAACGGAACCCAGCGACGTTATTAACCTCTTCTGTACCGGCGACGTGTTTTGTATTCTATTCTACCTATTTTTAGACGAGTTTGTGCAGTTTGAGAAGGATCTGTGGCAGTACAAATTGTAAAGTGGGATAGTTAGAAGCCTTTAAATTGTTAAGTGGAATAGTTAGAAGCCTTTAAATTGTTAAGTGGAATAGTTAGAAGCCTTTAAATGGTTAAGTGGAATAGTTAGAAGCCTTTAAATTGTTAAGTGGAATAGTTAGAAGCCTTTAAATTGTTAAGTGGAATAGTTAGAAGCCTTTAAATTGTTAAGTGGAATAGTAGAAGCCTTTAAATTGTTAAGTGGAATAGTTAGAAGCCTTTAAATTGTTAAGTGGAATAGTTAGAAGCCTTTAAATTGTTAAGTGGAATAGTTAGAAGCCTTTAAATTGTTAAGTGGAATAGTTAGAAGCCTTTAAATTGTTAAGTGGAATAGTTAGAAGCCTTTAAATTGTTAAGTGGAATAGTTAGAAGCCTTTAAATTGTTAAGTGGAATAGTTAGAAGCCTTTAAATTGTTAAGTGGAATAGTTAGAAGCCTTTAAATTGTTAAGTGGAATAGTTAGAAGCCTTTAAATTGTTAAGTGGAATAGTTAGAAGCCTTTAAATTGTTAAGTGGAATAGTTAGAAGCCTTTAAATTGTTAAGTGGAATAGTTAGAAGCCTTTAAATTGTTAAGTGGAATAGTTAGAAGCCTTTAAATTGTTAAGTGGAATAGTTAGAAGCCTTTAAATTGTTAAGTGGAATAGTTAGAAGCCTTTAAATTGTTAAGTGGAATAGTTAGAAGCCTTTAAATTGTTAAGTGGAATAGTTAGAAGCCTTTAAATTGTTAAGTGGAATAGTTAGAAGCCTTTAAATTGTTAAGTGGAATAGTTAGAAGCCTTTAAATTGTTAAGTGGAATAGTTAGAAGCCTTTAAATTGTTAAGTGGAATAGTTAGAAGCCTTTAAATTGTTAAGTGGAAATAGTTAGAAGCCTTTAAATAGCTGGAGGTCCTTGTTAAACTGAATATAATCGTTAATAGTAGCCAGAGTCAATTTAAAGGGGAGACATCCACTTGAGAGATTTTTGTCTTGACCTCTTTCTCCCTTATGTTTAGCCCCATTACTATTGAGATTTTAAGACGTTTGCCCAATTAGTTTGGAGATTTTAAGAACTTTCATCCCATTTCTGTCAATTTTAAGATCTTTCGTGTCATTTAGGTGTCGATTTTTTCCTGGCGAGCGAAAGCGAGCCTGTAATATAAGAGGAACCGGCCTTCGGCCGGGAAATTTTTCTTCCGAAAATTGTACAAATATGTCTTGAAAGGGGGTCAAGGGGGTGTAATTGTAAGCTTGATGGAAGTCTACGGAGAAAACTAAAAACCTCCCCTTAAGAGGACGGCACGGGTACTGAACGGGTTAACCCTTAGAAGAGCCGATGACGCAGTTCATTTTCTGTTTTCTGGCTGTTATTAGACGATTTTATTCATATTAGGAAGGGTCTATGGAAGTCCGACACAGCTGCAATCCCCACTGGACAAGGAAGGTTTACAGTAGAAGAATAGGGAGAGAGAGAGTGTCTGAGAGAGTGAGTGAGTGTGAGAGTGTGCGAGAGAGAGAGAGAGAGAGAGAGAGAGAGAGAGAGAGAGAGAGAGAGAGAGAGAGAGAGAGAGAGAGAGAGAGAGGTGTACAGGAGTAAAGAGGTAGGGTTAGGATTTCATTAGTCTGGTAGGGAGAGTAGCTAGGCACGTGAAACATTCCTCTCATTGCCTAAACCTCCCCCCCCCCCCCCTCCTCTCTCTCTCTCTCTCTCTCTCTCTCTAGCTCTCTAGAGCTACGACGCAAAGCCAAAAAGTTAATTAAGCAAAGTAAAAAGACCTTAGAGTTACATATTGCGAATCAAAGTAAAACAAACCCGAAAGAATTCTATAGTTATATCAGAAAGAAAAAAGTAGTTACTTCAACTGTTGGACCGTTAGTCGATGAAAAAGGAGAATACACCAAAGACGAAGTACAAATGAGTAATGCCCTCAATACCTTCTTTGCATCAGTTTTTACAACCGAAGACCTCAGTGATATCCCTACACCATCGCCGATTCAGATTGATAATTCGAGATGTTCTAAGCAATATCACCGTTACAGAGAGGAAGTATTGAATTGCTTAGATAAACTCAAAGTAAATAAAACGCCAGGACCTGATACAATCTCGCCTAGAGTTCTAAAGGAAGCTAAGAATGAGCTCTCCAAACCACTGACATTACTATTCAATAAATCCTTGCAGTCTGGAACTATGCCTGATCAGTGGAAGCTAGCCAACGTAACACCGATATTCAAAAAAGGCAGCAAATCCTACCCAGTAACTATCGTCCAATTAGCTTAACCTCAGTTGTATGTAAAATGCTAGAAACGGTCATACGAGACAGACTCGTAAATCACTTAGAGGAAAATAACATACTTAAAGATACTCAACACGGCTTTCGTAAAAAACGTTCCTGTTTAACAAACCTCTTAGACTTCTTCCACGATATCCTCAACCTCTACGATGAGAGTAAAGCTGTAGATATTATATACCTTGATTTTCAAAAGGCCTTTGACAAAGTTCCCCACAAACGTTTACTGCTAAAACTAAAAGCGCATGGAATACAAGACGGTGTGTTGAAATGGATAGAAAATTGGCTCAACAACAGAAAGCAAAGAGTAGTCATAAACGGTAAGGCATCTAAATGGACCAATGTAAGTAGCTGGGGTACCCCAGGGATCGGTACTAGGACCAATTCCTCTTTCTAATTTACATCAACGACATAGATGAGGGTCTCACCTGCACAATCTCAAAATTTGCTGACGATACAAAAATTGCAAATAGCGTACTCTCAAAAGAACAAGTTGACGATATGCAACACAATCTAGATAAATTGTCATGTTGGGCCCAAATTTGGCAAATGAGTTTCAATGCGGATAAATGTAAAGTACTACATGTCGGATACCTAAATGAGAAAGCAAACTATTCGATGAATGGCACTCAGCTTAAGAATGTAAACAGAGAAACTGATCTGGGAGTAACAATATCGAGTAACCTAAAACCGAGTCAACAATGTTCAGAAGTTGTTAAGAAGGCAAACAAAATAATTGGCTTTATAGGCAGGTCATTTGAGCATAAATCCAAAGAAGTTATCCTAACCCTTTACAATTCCTTAGTCCGCCCTCTTCTGGAATACTGCGTTCAATCCTGGTGCCCTTATTACCAAAAAGATATAAACAAGCTAGAACGAGTTCAACGTAGAGTTACCAAAATGATACCTAGCCTAAAGAACAAACCATACGAAGAGCGTCTTAGAGAATTAAATCTATTTCCTTTAACCCAGCGCAGATTAAGAGGCGACTAATTCAAGTGTTCAAAATCATCAAAGGCATCGACAATATGAACTGTAGTAAGTACTTCACTATCGACCAATCTAATTACACACGGGGAAACGGTTGCAAAATTATTGGTAAATCTTTTAACTCGCATGAATCTAAGAATTTCTTCTTCAATCGAGTTGTCAACTTGTGGAATGGGCTTCCCCGAAACGTTATAGACTGCAGCACCGTTGATTCATTTAAATTCCGCCTAGACAAATATCTCGCATCAAACCCGCGACTGACTGCGGTTTGTAAATGAATAACTTTATCCTCCCCTCAGTTACTAACCCATATGTCCCCTACTAACTTCCTAGTCCTGCCACGTTAGTGGCAGGGCAGTAGTTCCCTTTCCAATGTTCCCTTACCCACTCTAAACCACTGTTTGGACACTTGATCCTCAGTGTTTTGGAGGACAAGCAGCCTAGAAGGGTCACTAGATCTGTTGTTGCTTGATTTCCTTTGTACTCCTTTGTACTCTCTCTCTCTCTCTCTCTCTCTCTCATTCGGCTTAGCTCGTGTATCTATGTAACTCTCTCACTCTCTTCGCTGTCCTACTCTTCTACTGTAAACCTTCCTTGTTCAGGCCGGACCACCGAGTAGGGATTGCAAGCTCTTTGTATCTGTATAACTCTGTGCAACCGTCTCTCTCTCTCTCTCTCTCTCTCTCATTCTGCTTAGCTCGTGTATCTATGTAACTATATGTAACTGTCTTTCTCACACTAACTCTCTCACTCACTCTCTCTCTCTCTCTCTTTGCTGTCCTAGTCTTCTACTGTAAACCTTCCTTGTTAAGGCAGGACCACCGAGTAGGGATTGCAAGGTCTGTGTAACTACAAAGGAGTACAAAGGAAATCAAGCAACAACAGGTCTAGTGACCCTTCTAGGCTGCTTGTCCTCCAAAACACTGAGGATCAAGTGTCCAAACAGTGGTTTACAGTGGGTAAGGGAACATTGGAAAGGGAACTACTGCCCTGGAACTAATATCCGTGGCAGGACTAGGAAGTTAGTAGGGGACATATGGGTTAGTAACTGAGGGGAGGATAAAATAAAGTTATTCATTCGTATGGTTTGTTCTTTAGGCTAGGTATCATTTTGGTAACTCTACGTTGAACTCGTTCTAGCTTGTTTATGTCTTTTTGGTAATAAGGGCACCAGCATTGAACGCAGTATTCCAGAAGAGGGCGGACTAAGGAATTGTAAAGGGTTAGGATAACGTCTTTGGATTTATGCTCAAATGACCTGCCTATAAAGCCAATTATTTTGTTTGCCTTCTTAACAACTTCTGAACATTGTTGACTCGGTTTTAGGTTACTCGATATTGTTACTCCCAGATCGGTTTCTCTGTTTACATTCTTAAGCTCAGTGCCATTCATCGAATAGTTTGCTTTCTCATTTAGGTATCCGATATGTAGTACTTTACATTTATCTCTGTAACCATCTGTTAACTCTGTGCAACCATCCCTCCCTAGCTCCCCGACCTCTCTCTCTCTCTGTCTCTGTCTCTCTCTGTCTCTCTCTCTCTCTCTCTGTCTTTCTCTCTCTCTGTCTCTCTCTCTCTCTCTCTCTCTCTCTCTCTCTGTCTTTCTCTGTATCTCTCTCTCTGTCTCTGTCTCTCTCTCTCTCTCTGTCTCTCTCTCTCTCTCTCTCTCTCCCTCTCTCTCTCTTTGTCTCTCTCTCTCTCTCTGTCTCTCTCTCTCTCTGTCTCTCTCTCTCTGTCTCTCTCTCTCTCTCTCTCTCTCTCTCTAATACTCTTAAGGTGTTTTATGTATATGCTCGTAGCATACGCAATAAATTTTCAGATCTAGAGGAAATCGTGTTTACAGAACATTATGATATAATCGGCATTACAGAATCTTGGTTAAATACGGAAGACAGAGACTTTTTAGCCGAATATACGCTTCCTGGTTATACAATGTTTGAGAAAAGTCGGATCAATAGAAATGGAGGAGGAGTTCTGTTTTTTATAAAGGAAAGTCTTAATCCCGTCTTAATGTCAAAACCTCAAATTGCGAATATAGACATATCTTACGTACTATTAAATAATAAACGAGGAACTAAAATAACACTAGCTTTATTATACAGACCCCCATCTCAATCAGTGCAAACTGACAGTGAAATTTATGAACAAATTGCAGAAATAACTAACATACAAGATACCGTAATTCTTGGCGATTTCAACTTACCCGTGACTAAATGGGGCGATATTCTTACTTCACACTCTGGACACGACCTCTATGCTAACTTGCAAGAGAGTTCACTTTTTCAATTTGTACAATCTCCGACCCCGTGGTAATAATGTGCTTGACCTTGTACTCGCAACAAAAGAAGAATTAATAGAGAATTTGAATGTTGGTGATGAATTCAGTAACAGCGACCATCGTACGATAACTTTCACTTTAAAGTTTACTAGTAACAAATCAAATAGCAGCATTGAGAAAGTCCCTAATTTCAAGAAAGCAAATTTTCATAAACTTAAATCAAAACTTAAAGAAACTGACTGGAGCTTTCTGACTAACAATAACGACATAAATACATCTTGGGAGTGTTTCACAACCACTTACCTTAAGGCAGTGCAAGACTGCATACCATCGAAAATACGGCGTCCAGGCCAAAATGATAAGCCCAAATGGTGGAATAAAGATATTTCAGACGGTCTGCTTGCTAAAAAATTTGCTAATGATAGATTAAAATCCTCACAAAATGACGAAGAACGGGTGAAATTTGTAGAGCTACGACGCAAAGCCAAAAAGTTAATTAAGCAAAGTAAAAAGACCCTGGAGTTACATGTTGCGAATCAAAGTAAAACAAACCCGAAAGAATTCTATAGTTATATCAGAAAGAAAAAAGTAGTTACTTCAACTGTTGGACCGTTAGTCGATGAAAATGGAGAATACACCAAAGACGAAGTACAAATGAGTAATGCCCTCAATACCTTCTTTGCATCAGTTTTTACAACCGAAGACCTCAGTGATATCCCTACACCATCGCCGATTCAGATTGATAATTCAGATGTTCTAAGCAATATCACCGTTACAGAGAGAGAAGTATTGAATTGTTTAGATAAACTCAAGGTAAATAAAACGCCTGGACCTGATACAATCTCACCTAGAGTTCTAAAGGAAGCTAAGGATGAGCTCTCCAAACCACTGACATTGCTATTCAATGAATCCTTGCAGTCTGGGACTATGCCTGATCAGTGGAAGCTAGCCAACGTAACACCGATATTAAAAAAAGGCAGCAAATCCCTACCCAGTAACTATCGTCCAATTAGCTTAACCTCAATTGTATGTAAAATGCTAGAAACGGTCATAAGAGACAGACTCGTAAATCACTTAGAGGCAAATAACTTACTTAAAGATACTCAACACGGCTTTCGTAAAAAACGTTCCTGTTTAACAAACCTCTTAGACTTCTTCCACGATATCTTCAACCTCTAGGTTGAGAGTAAAGCTGTAGATATTATATACCTTGATTTTCAAAAGGCCTTTGACAAAGTTCCCCACAAACGATTACTGCTAAAACTAAAAGCGCATGGAATACAAGACGGTGTGTTGAAATGGATAGAAAATTGGCTCAGCGACAGAAAGCAAAGAGTAGTCATAAACGGTGTTACGACCGGGCACTCGGGTACACTAGGGCTCTTACACAGGACTCGAGTATGGCTCGCTGCCACAACGGAAACACACGATCCCAACCCCAGAGTACTGCCAGCCGAACAAAAAACGCCACTACCCTCCAGAGTTCTATCTGCTATAACGGGGTATACAAGAACTCGGTACTAGCGTTTTACACAACAGACTAATAACAAGACGGGAGTTATCTAGTCTGGTCAACAATCAAACAAAGAAGAAAGTACTACAACACTAAAGAATAGTGTTGGCCGAAGCCGAAGTAATCCACCCTTGAACTAAGAACTTAAGAAGTCCTCCACCCTCTACTTCGGATCGGCACTATTACGTTACGTTAAACAATAGTCCTCGAGCATCAAGCAAGGAATCTTCTGATAAGTTAGATGCTTCTCGAATACTCATAAGAAGTAAGTATCGGATTTTGAACAGCAATTTAATGAATAACTCACTGGTAATTAAAGGCTTTAAATTGACATAAGAAGAATTATAAGAATAAGCAATAGGATATGGCAAACATTAAGAAGAAGTACTCCGACAATGCACTGGCAATAGCCTACTAAGATTGTGCTCGTGGGCCACTAATCTCTGAAGTAGCTAAGCGTGCCACACATGAAATCAATAGTGCTTAAACAATAATATACATAAGGAGAAGCTTCAATACTATGCTGTATCTGCTGGTCGAGCAAAGTCTAGCTGGGATATCTAAGGTTAAGAGACAATGGCTGAGCAAGCGGCTCGTAGCCTAGCGAGGTCCTTAAGACTGTGCGGCCAAATTACGCTAATTGACGGGATGCTCTCTTGAGAGATCCAGATCACTAGTATCTGGTTCTCTCCTGGCGATCCTCTCAAAGTCAAGCAAAATGAGATAGCACAGTGTTGGGTGGCACAGGCAAAAGCCCTCACTCGCAACACAGTGCTAAACTCCCACGGTACACAATCAAAAAGACCCCCTAGGCTTCCCACGTCTCCGTTGCAATTGTGCTGGTTCAACCAACCTAGCACTCATAGGAAATCACAACTCGAGGAACCCTATCCCAGTCTAGCATTGCCTAAACCAGCAGAAAACAGGAACATGAATAATCGCACACAGGGAAATGCATATACGAGTGCAACAAACATCAATCAATCCTAATCTAGTTAACCCTTCCAAAAATAGGCTATCTAACAGGCACTTATCTCGTGAGAACTCAAGCGATAATACTTTGGCTGACTAAATCTGCACCAAAGGGGTCATGGAGGTGTTAAAAAGGGACGAGAAGAGAAGAAAATAGGCTGTTCAGAGAGTAGAGAAAGTTCACATCAGTCGGAAGAATATCGATAGTTGCAAGGGATATGAGAGGTCGCTTTGCCTGATGAGTTCTGATCTAAAAATGGCGAGACCTCCCTTTTTATACTCGGCCCCGTAGCGAGCATAACGGCAATTTCCCACGCGCTGAGAGGGAGGAAGGGGGGAGGGAGGAGGGAGTGAGGCCTACACACCTCGTGGCGCGCTCACGGGCCGTCGTTACATAACTCTCTCTATCATCATTGTATATAAGTCCCACACACAATACTTATAACTAATGATATAAAATAGAACTCGTTGACTTAGAAGAAAACAAAATACATAATGATAATACTTATAGTACAACGGTTCACATAAGCTGAGTTAGGAAACTCTACACAGACTACAGCCAAAGTTCCTGCCCTGACGATCCTAGCGAGGGTGGGGCCTGACTGGGCGTTCTGTACAGCATGCTCATACTCGACATGCGTCACACCTCCCCCAAGATTTTACTTGCTCAACCCTGAGCTAAAATCTGATATACAGAACCCCATCAAACCCCTCACACCCAGCGACCGCATGGCACTAAAACAACGCTGAGTTTATCACTAAAACACATCTTATAAAAAAAAAATTCACATTTCATAACTCCTCCCAACAATAGTAAAAGACATAATATCATGCTCCCAGAGCGAGCTTACAGCAGCTCAGCCGTTTGATAGTTCGTGGACTACTCAAACCTTATAGGCTATGACAAACTTATACAATTATCTATATCAAAAAGAAAGAGTTTTTATATGATTTTTATATTTTAATATGTTTTTTTCCGGCTGCACTATAAGGGCAGCCTATTTTTCTTCTATACCAAACGCTCAACTCCTGCTTTACGACCCAATACGCTGGGCTACAACCGCGAGCCAACAAGCACCAAGCGCAAAATACTACTCAAACCAAAGCAGGAGGCTACCCGTGTGTCAATTTACCCAGGATCATATACCCCTGAACGACCACATGCAACCTCGTTGTCACAACCGGCAATATGGCTTATGTCCAGGTTATATACCAATAACCTTAGTGACCACCTGGTCAGCCTCATATTCCGATTGTGAAACTGGTCCAAGATCTCGAGAGGGTAATGATCTGGGTAAACTACACCGACCGGACCATAGGCTGGAACATAGATCTCGAAATGCCCCAGCGCATCATTGTCCTTTTCACTTTCATTCATCAGGCTCTGACACGTTGCTGGTGCATTCTTAAGTCCGTCAGGCATAACATTGCACTGGTAGGTACTCCCGTCCACAACAAAACCATATACCTCCCCAGCACGCTCGGACAAAGGCACCTGCCAGCAACCCTTTACTAAATCCACCCTCGTGATAGGCGATGCAGCCCCGAGGCGGTCTATGGTGTCGTCAACTCTTGATATGGTATAGGCGTCTGTCAGGGATAATGCACACCCACTCTCGCAATCAACACACTCACGACACTCCTTATCCCTCAGACCCTTCGTCCACACGTAATCCAGCTCTGCTTGCACCATAGGCTGTCGAGCAGGATTTATACGGTAGGGAATTAAACTGAGCCTTGCACTATCTCCAGCCTGCATGTCGGATTCTACCCCGTACATCAGGCCTGGAGAAGCAACAAACATGCGAAAGTACTGCCATAGCCTAGTAAATAACTGCCTTGCACTGTCTCCACGAACAACATGCCTAGTGCCCTCCCACAACCCAGCCGAGACCGCAGCTTCTAACCTGTAGTCTCCCTCCTTCTCCACCTTCGTCCCTAGAACAGCCAGGTCATGAGAGGGACAATCAGTACCACCCGTGCAGTCACTCCCACAGTTCATTATTGCTAAGGCTTCCCCGCCGATACCGTACATGCGCACCCCCGCATTCCTTGTGACGACATCTGCCTGCGCAGCATCACCGCTTTCAGCGACATGGCCAGATACAGTTGGTCTGTGGTAGGGCTGTTGCATTAGACTAGAGCAGCATTGGGAGGCTATGTGACGACCGGGCACTGCGATACCACAGCCGACCCTACCAATCTGCTCAATGTCCTCCTTTTGACCACCACCCTTGGCAGCCATGGGTCGACCCTGACCTGGCAACCATGCCAAGGCCTCGTCGCCCACCTTAAACCACCGAAACAACGAGGCTAACGGTCTTTTAACAGTCACATGACCTGCCTGCGGAACATCTCGCACCGCCCGAGTTGTGAGACTCAGGGGCTCGGCACGACCAGTGGGGTATGAACCGAGCTGGTGCTGGAGTGCTGCACACTGCTGCTCAGGCAGGTGCTCTAGCACTTCCACAGCCACCAGACTCGTGTCCCCCGCCCACTGCTTCGCCGAGACATGACAATCCCTACTCTCCTCCACCTGTGCCCTACTGCCCCCCTCTCCTTCTCCACCTTGGCCGCGGCAGACCAACGCAGGGACAGTAGGCTGCGCAGGTGGTTGCCTCACAAACTCCTCCACCAGGTTCACATGACATGCTTCCCCGTCCTCGTGTTTAATCTCGACAGCACCATTACCACACTTCTGAACTTCCGGATCCTCCAACTGAGCAACCCTTTTTTCTCTCTGTGTGTAACGTTGCTGCCTCTGAGTCTCTTCCGGCCCTACCTCCTCACTAGCTGTGACAGGTCCTGGGGCCTCTCCAGACTCTAACATAGGTGCTAATACTGAATCACCCAGGAGAGCCGCCGAGTCAAAACTCTTAAAACCAACTCCAGCTTTAGCCTCCTCCTGTTGATCGTTCCTCTGCTGGTCTGAAGACGGAGGACTAGGCTGTGACACTTTAGCTGCCCGAGCTCGGGTGACAGCACACGCCATGGGTTGTGCCTGGCACCGCTCGACACACTCTTGCTCTTCCCTACTCACGTCGGCCGTCCTCTCGGCAACGACTAAGGGTAGAACCTCAGAAGCGGGCATTGCAAAGTCGTTGCCGAGAAGAAGGTCGACGCCCTCCACTGGCAGTTTCTCCACAATCCCAACATCCAATTCACGTGCCACACCATCCACCTCCAACTCCAACCGCACCAGCGGGTATGACCGAGTTGCATTAATACCCTGCACCACTACCACCCGAGCCGCATTTATAGGGTAGCCAGTCAAATTGTTCATCAGAGTCTGGGAAGCACCTGTATCACGCAAGACCTCTACTCCATGCTTGCGCCCCGCCCACATCACGCAACCCCGTCCTCTATGGTCGCAAAAAACATCCTGAGCAGGGTTCGAGCCTCTCAGGTGTTTCTGCATTGGCTGTGCCTCAGCCTCTGACGAACTGCCCCGGGCAAACTCAGAAGACTTCGGAGACACACCAATGTTGCAGGCCAAAGACACAGCTGCTGTAGGTGGTTTGCTAGGACAGACTCTTGCAAAGTGCCCCTTTTCATGACAAAGATAACACTCCAACTCCCCTCTGGGCTTCCCTTGGTACTGGGAAGGGCCCGGCCCCTTCTTAAATGGGACGGTGTTAGTCTTGTGGTCAGTCTTGGTATCATAGCTCTTGTACTTGTTTGCATAATGTATATCACTAACTCGGGGGGGTGGGGTGTCACGCCCCTTGTTACCTGCCTCACTACGCTGGGCAGACCCGCACCCACGAATTAATGATAGCCGGAGGTCAGCCATCTCAGCTGCCTCCTGTAGAGTTTTAGGGTTCTTTTCTTTAATAGTTAAAGTCATATCTGCACCAGTACACTTATAAAACTGCTCGAGCAGAAACAGCTCAGTCAACTGTTCGGCCGTCTCAGCTTTCTCAGAACGTGTCCAGTTAGCAAGTGCATCTTTTAAGTCCCGGGCATGTTCAAGAAAGGTCGCCTCCCTAGTCTTCGTAACACCCCGAAACTTCAATCGATATGTTTCTGGTTGCAACTCGTATGCCCGTAGGACAGCTCTCTTCAATTCTGGGTAGTCAATGCAAGACTCTAAAGGCAGTGCATCATAAGCCTTCAGACCCTTACCCGTAAGTCTTGAGGAGACCAGAGCTGCCCACTTCTCTTCAGGCCAATTATGCTCCCTACACTTCTTCTCAAAACGATTAAAAAATTCTGTGACTTCAGTTTCACTAAATGCCGGCACCAATTTGACTAAGTGAGACAAGGACTGTTCTCTTACTTGGCCCTCACGGCCCATCCGAATCCCTGTCGACTCTGCACGAGTCTTATCTAAATCTATTTGAGCACAATATTTCTCGGAGTCGTATCTAAGCTCAGCCTCGTGCCTCCTGGTCTCATCCTCCTGCTTCCTAGTCTCATCCTCCCGCCTCCTGGTCTCATTCTCCTGCTTCCTAGACTCAGCCTCAATCGCATACTTCCTAGACTCAGCCTCAATCGCATACTTCCTAGACTCAGCCTCGATTTTAGCAAGCTCGAGTTTAAATATCATCTCAGGAGACAGGCCGGAAGAGGGAGCTGCCACTACTGAAGGAGGGGGGGCAAGAACTGGGGAACCACCATACGCACCGCCCGAGGGCACTCAAATCTTCCAATGCTCATCCCTCTGTGGGAGAGTGCTAACCTCCGGCAACTGAGTGGACGGCACTGTGGGAGTCGAGTGAGAGGGGATCTGGGGAGGAACCCCCCCAAACGCCCTCTCCTCCGAAACCCCATGTCGCCCACGCAACACCCAGGAAATCAGCTCCCCCTTGGACATCCCTCCTACATTGGATAGACCCAAAACCTTGGCTATCAGGTGCAAGCCATAAACATTCACCCCAGTCAGCCTCTCCTCCGTCACGTGGTACCGCTTACTCACAAAAAGTCTAGCATCCTCCTCACTAGTTACTAACGGCACCTCCTCACTTAGCATCTCTCGCTCCTCGTCAGTACTAGGGCCCGACATACTGAAGTTCACCAAAAAATTCTCGAGACAAAAGTGTTAAACTCCCTTATGCAAGCACTAATTACTAAATTAACTGGAGTCTCTTAAATGCTCTCCTAATTGCCTTACAAAAAAAAAATATTCTTCAATATGTACGCTAAAGTACGAACAAACAAATGTTGTACAACTCTGCAAAAAATTATACTGTTCACAAAATCCTAAGCAAGGTCGCCATTTGTTACGACCGGGCACTCGGGTACACTAGGGCTCTTACACAGGACTCGAGTATGGCTCGCTGCCACAACGGAAACACACGATCCCAACCCCAGAGTACTGCCAGCCGAACAAAAAACGCCACTACCCTCCAGAGTTCTATCTGCTATAACGGGGTATACAAGAACTTGGTACTAGCGTTTCACACAACAGACTAATAACAAGACGGGAGTTATCTAGTCTGGTCAACAATCAAACAAAGAAGAAAGTACTACAACACTAAAGAATAGTGTTGGCCGAAGCCGAAGTAATCCACCCTTGAACTAAGAACTTAAGAAGTCCTCCACCCTCTACTTCGGATCGGCACTATTACGTTACGTTAAACAATAGTCCTCGAGCATCAAGCAAGGAATCTTCTGATAAGTTAGATGCTTCTCGAATACTCATAAGAAGTAAGTATCGGATTTTGAACAGCAATTTAATGAATAACTCACTGGTAATTAAAGGCTTTAAATTGACATAAGAAGAATTATAAGAATAAGCAATAGGATATGGCAAACATTAAAAAGAAGTACTCCGACAATGCACTGGCAATAGCCTACTAAGATTGTGCTCGTGGGCCACTAATCTCTGAAGTAGCTAAGCGTGCCACACATGAAATCAATAGTGCTTAAACAATAATATACATAAGGAGAAGCTTCAATACTATACTGTATCTGCTGGTCGAGCAAAGTCTAGCTGGGATATCTAAGGTTAAGAGACAATGGCTGAGCAAGCGGCTCGTAGCCTAGCGAGGTCCTTAAGACTGTGCGGCCAAATTACGGTAATTGACGGGATGCTCTCTTGAGAGATCCAGATCACTAGTATCTGGTTCTCTCCTGGCGATCCTCTCAAAGTCAAGCAAATGAGATAGCACAGTGTTGGGTGGCACAGGCAAAAGCCCTCACTCGCAACACAGTGCTAAACTCCCACGGTACACAATCAAAAAGACCCCCTAGGCTTCCCACGTCTCCGTTGCAATTGTGCTGGTTCAACCAACCTAGCACTCATAGGAAATCACAACTCGAGGAACCCTATCCCAGTCTAGCATTACCTAAACCAGCAGAAAACAGGAACATGAATAATAGTACACAGGGAAATACATATACGAGTGCAACAAACATCAATCAATCCTATTCTAGTTGACCCTTCCAAAATAGGCTATCTAACAGGCACTTATCTCGTGAGAACTCAAGCGATAATACTTTGGCTGACTAAGTCTGCACCAAAGGGGTCATGGAGGTTAAAAAGGGACGAGAAGAGAAGAAGGTAGGCTGTTCAGAGAGTAGAGAAAGTTCACATCAGTCGGAAGAATATGGATAGTTGCAAGGGATATGAGAGGTCGCTTTGCCTGATGAGTTCTGATCTAAAAATGGCGAGACCTCCCTTTTTATACTCGGCCCCGTAGCGAGCATAACGGCAATCATGACGTCACATTCGCTCTCTCAATCTGGGATCGACAAAGGATTCCCACGCTCTTGATGAGGGGGGAGGGAGGGGGGAAGGAGGGAGGAGGGAGTGAGGCCTACACACCTCGTGGCGCGCACACCGTCCTCCGCCACATAACTCTCTCTCTCTTCGCATCATTATATATATACAAATCCCACACACAATACCCACATCCAATGATATAAAACAGAACTCGTTGACTCAGAAGAAAACAAAATACATAATGACAACACTCATAGTACAACGGTTCACATAAACTGAGTTAGGAAACTCTACACAGACTACAGCCAAAGTTCCTGCCCTGACGATCCTAGCGAGGGTGGGGCCTGACTGGGCGTTCTGTACAGCATGCTCATACTCGACATGCGTCACAATATTTATAAAATAAACAATAACACTTGTGCATGTGGCAAAACTATGAGCGGCTGGCTAGGACTAAGCAGACGGCATACGAAAAGTTGAAATATAAACAAAAACACTGGAAATATAACAACAGGAACCACCGCCAACACACCACTGTAGTAAAGACTTCCGACAAAGGGAAGACTGACTCGGGACCCAGAAAAAACTTCACAAAGTGAAGAAAAATACGCTGGGAACGTCAGAAGCACAGCTTACCTCATCAGAACGATAAAAGGCAGCATAAAATAACGCGTAATGAAAGCCGCCTGCATCACAAGCTAACTCAACTGTGAAAAGATCACATGTCCACAACAGGACCACGAGGGTACATCCGAAATAGATGCCCCAAACACACGACCCAAAATACACTGCACTGCGGGCAACCAGCCCAGGACACTCCTGCTACACATATAATAATAATAATAATAAGCATGTTACTTATTTCTCATAAGCGCCAATTTTTCCGAAGAATTCACTAGCGCTCGAAAAGAGAAAGAAAAAAGAACAAAAATCAATGCATCAAAAGAAGGCTTATATACAACACACATTTAACAATCACTAGCAGTGGCAAAATAGCCTAAACTCTATAGCCATCTGTCATGACACCTCTCTCAAGATCATAGCTTCTCTCAAAGAGAAAAGTCTTAAGTTGTCTCTTGAAGCATTCAACAGAACTCAGTTGTCTCATGGACAGCGGCAACCTGTTATACAACCTCGGAGCCATGTAGGAAAATGACCTCTCAAAGAAAGAAGACTGCTGGAAAGCCCTTGGTTCATCAAGACGAAAAGGGTCATTGTCATGACGCACAACTACACCATGGTGTGCCGGTGGGCGCCTGAGCAGCTCCGCAAGGTACCTAGGCTCACCAAATTTGAGAACCTTAAAAGTCACCAAACACAACTTAAATTCTATTCTTGCTCTTACTGGCAGCCAGTGCAGTTCTATGTGAAGAGATGTAGTAGGAGTTCTAGGTGGAACACCAAAAATTAGTCTTGCAGCCCTGTTAAGAACAGACTGAACTTTCTTCAAAATATAATTTGGAAGACCCACCAACAGGGCATTGCAATAATCAACACGAGAGAAGACCAATGAGTGAACCAACGTCAGGAGGCAACGTCTGGTTATAAACGGCTTCACCAAATAGAGATTTCTGATGTGCAAGTAACAACTTTTAACTATCTGGTTTACATGCTCTTTGAAATCTAATCGGGAGTTCACATATACACCCAGATTTCGAACAGAGTTGGCCGGTCGCAGCTGAGATCCACCCACATTGATGGAGAGGGCACCTACTATATCATCAGCTCTTCTATTTCCTCGGATGATGAGAATATCAGTTTTACCATCATTTAGTTTAAGTTTTCTCGCTCTCATCCACTTCTTGATATCAGACATCAACAATTCCATCTTACTTCGTACATCAACTATATTTGTGATTCTCACATAAATCTGGGTGTCATCTGCATAAAAGTGAAAGGTGACATTATGTGCACGAAGCAGAAGAGACAAACTGCTAATATAAATTATAAATAGGATAGGACCCAAAACTGATCCCTGCGGAACACCATACTGCAGGGGTGTCGAGTCCGAGACCACTTGATTTACCACCACACTCTGGGATCTACCTGACAAGTACGACCCAAGAAGCAAGAGAGCGGGGTCACGCACACCACAATCATAAAGATCACTCAATAACAACTCGTGATCCACTGTGTCAAAAGCCGCAGAGAGATCAAGCAAGACCAATAGTGAGGCCACACCATTGCAAATGTTCTCAACTAGATCATTATGTACTCTAATCAATGCTGTTTCAGTTGAATGATGCTGTCGGTAAGCAGACTGAAAAATTGGGATAGTTTCATTCTGCTGAAATAGTGGTTGTAATTGGTCAAGTATTGCACGCTCTAATATCTTTGATATGAAGGACAGGTTGGAGACAGGACGATAGTTCAACATGTTCTCAACATCAAGTCCAGGCTTCTTTAGAGTAGGTCGGAGTAGTGCATGCTTTTCAGAATGTGGGAAGCTACCTTCAGAGAAGCACTTATTAATTATTTTGGAAATAAACTCAACTGTGTGATCATAGACTCTTGGTAGCTTGGAAACATTTATGGGATCCAACGGGCAAAATGTTTTATTGAGGTTTCTTATGTAGGACGAGATCATGTCCACCTCTACTGAGTGAAAGGATGAGAGGACATTATTAGGAATGTGTCGGGGTTGGAGTACAACTGAAAGTTCTTCACCAACAGAAGCATCATCCAGTTCCTGTCTTATGCGAGTTATCTTGCCAGCAAAAAATGCCACAAAGTTGGCAGCCAACTCGGCATCGGGTACAGAAGGTCTTAAGCGGACTCTTGTTTTTCCAAGTAAACTGTTTACAATTGAAGCCAACCTCCTCTGGTCGTTACCACACGAGTCAACTTTTCCCTGATAATACACTTTCTTTTCATCTTTGATTTTGTGGACCACAGCTCTTCTGGCTGACAGATATTGCAACCATGTCGAGTCTGTTTTATTTTTCCGCCATTCACGTTCAGCTCTTCTACGCGCTCTTCTAAGAAATTTAACTCGAGTGCTATACCAGGGCGAATCATCTCGTACTATGATTTTCTTCTCTACTTCTGGACAGTGATGATCGAACGCTAATTTAAGTGCATTTCCATGTACCTCCACCAGCTCATCTGAAGTAAGGTTGGAAGTATCAATACTTCCCAAGTACTGTTTTGCTTCACTGCTAGCCAAATTTAGGTCTGCATTTTTATAATTTCTAAATCTGATTACTTTTTCATGTGTGAGTGGCTTAGGGAAATCAAAGCTGAAAGTAATCAAAGCATGAACAGAGGTATTAGGGTCAGCATTCTCAACATCAACATCCAGAACACCACCACAACCCACAGGAGAGAAAACCAAGTCAAGGGTGTGTCCTAAGATATGAGTTGGGTGGGACACATGGTTTACAAAATTGTTCTGTTCAGTCAACTCAAGGAACTCAGGAGAGAATGGTTTCAGATGAGGGTTGTCAACCCAGTAATTAAAATCTCCACATATCAAAAGTCTTCCGGTTTTAGCAGAAAATTCCTCGAGAAACTGCCCAAACTCCTCCATAAAACCCCTATCTGTGCCACGATGGCCAGGCCTATAGACAACTGCCATTCTTAGAATTTGTTGATGGAGTTTTATTTCCACTTCCAACAGTTCATAATAAAGGGGATGATCTCCCCTAGGCCTAGGAACATTTATTATGGAATGGGTTTTAGGCAATGCCGCCTGGATAATATTCAGATCTGACTCGAACAACCAGGTCTCAGTGAGACATAATACATCAAGGTTACGTTCATCCAAGATCTCGCAAATATGACCCATTTTGTTACGCAAGGAACGAACATTCAACAGACCCAGTTTCAACCGGCTCCCATGTGCATTTTTCAGTTTTTTGAACCTACAAAATTGGTGTTCTCAATAACTTTATTTCTCTGAGCTGTCATTAAAGGACAATTTCTACTTGAGGCGAAATGATTTGGCGGCTCCGTAACTGATGTGGAGCTCATACAATTTATACATTTGGGGGAAGTCTTGTTGGTGCAGTCTTTTGAGTTATGAGTACCGGCACAGAAGTTGCATTTTGGATCCTCATTTTTCCGATAACACCTGTCACTGGTATGACCAAAGCCCTGGCAATGGTAACATTGTGTTACCCAGAAGCGATCGTATGCACGACATCTCACAAGTCCAACATACACAGAATTGCCATCATCCACAATGGAAGAGCGTATTTCAGGTGACATTTTTACTACCGCAGTCTTAGTGTGTGCATCACTCTTTTGCTTAGTGAATAGCAAATTCATAGCTAAGCCATCGTCGACCAGGGACTTTATTCTTGGGTTCTTGTTGAGTATGCTGGGAATGATCTCATTATCCTCAGCGTCATTAGCAATGCCTACCAGAGTCATTTTTGGCATCATCTTCTTTGGTTCGGAGACACTGAAGGCACTGTCCACCCCCAAACACTGATTGATGGCCCTTTCTGCATCTTCTTTGGCTTTCTTGGATGGAAGTCGTACCACCAGTACACCTGAATCAGTTCTAGTTAACTTGTTAACCGGAACCGAAGCCAAAGCAGTCTCGATTGCCTTTGTATCTGGTGGGCTTACTGGCTCGGAGGATCGGTCTTTTGGCTTCACTACCAGGACCTGATGGTCCCAGACAGTTTTTTTCTTTCCACCATCTACCACCTCAGTGGTGCGTTTGGTCGGCTCCTTTTTGGTCTCTACTGTTTCCCTCACTACCTTTTCCTTGCTCTTCAAAACCTGCACTACATTCTTCTCAAACTCTCTTTTCTCTTTTTCTCTCTCTTCCACCTGCTCCTTCAGGGACCCAGAAAAAACTTCACAAAGTGAAGAAAAATACGCTGGGAACGTCAGAAGCACAGCTTACCTCATCAGAACGATAAAAGGCAGCATAAAATAACGCGTAATGAAAGCCGCCTGCATCACAAGCTAACTCAACTGTGAAAAGATCACATGTCCACAACAGGACCACGAGGGTACATCCGAAATAGATGCCGCAAACACACGACCCAAAATACACTGCACTGCGGGCAACCAGCCCAGGACACTCCTGCTACACATATCCTAACCTTACTCGATACATCCCGGAGTAAACAAATGAGAAAAAACTCACTAGGGACGCAGCAAATGCGGAACCAGCGGAACGTGGGGAGACATGTCTGGGCAGGTTGAGAGCAGAGAAGGAAGAATGACGCCTGAATCAGCGTCTGGTCAAAGATCCACACAAGTACATCCACGATATGATGGAAAGCTTATTGGATAGTTATTCTTATTTTCTTTTTCTTTTTCATTTTTACGAAGTTTTTTCGTAGTGAGAACCCAATTCATAATGACTGAAGCCATGAGTGAGGTCGCGTGCGCTCATGATGAAGGCTCCTCAGTTTTTAAATGCTCTGCGCAGTAGATTCAAACTACGGCGGATTAGTGTTTGAAGAGGATGCCTTATGTAATAGGCATGTTCGTCAATGATGGAGGGGCCACTAATAAATACGAGCCTTGGCTCATTAGCTGCAGTGTCTTTTTTTTCTGTGAAAGTGTGTACAGTATTAACGTTGTAGCTTGATATTAATTTCCTTAAAGGTTAAGTGCTGTGTTAGTGTCAAATTCATAGAACTTTAATTCTTTGCTTGTACTCCCCCCAAGGTTGTGCGTTGGCCAGGGGGTTACTTATCATAACCATTTTAATTATTTATCAGAATTATAGTTCCCAAATTTTATTTCCGAAAATTCTTGACCAATTTTCCGTCAATTCCAATCAATGTTAAGTTGTTCATTAATTTATCACAAATACACATTGTAAGGAATAAATGGTTCATACCATATCAACTACAATACCTTAAGTATTTACCATCAAAGTTTTTCTATGTGATGGTGGAACTCATATTGTTTTTACATTAATCAATCAAATTTTACGATATCTTATCAATATACAATAACAACATTTTAATAGTAGCCTATTTTACTACTCATTTAGGCACTCTTATTTAATTATTTCCAAGAGTACCAAGTAGGCCTACAGCCAGTGGAGTACCAAAAATAATATCTTGATTGCATATGTCTCACTGACTTACAGTTCCAGAAAGATATAAGAATGTAAACATGTACAAAGATACATAAAGGAACGCCGAATAACACTCGTGGCCAAGTAGGCCTACCCTTACGAGTGCTAAGTCTATGGCGTGTTGAGATTTCTCAAGTCCCCGGGTACCCTAGACCTTATCTCAATAAGGCCCGGGTACCAAGGCCCGGGTACCAGTACTGCCGGTTATAAAGAGAGAACCGGGTACTAGTATGGACGGGTGATATTATAATACCATAACAATTATAGAGACAGTCCCGGGTACAAGTAGGCTATTGCCGGTTACCCTGGCGACTGTTAAGACTATGACAGACCCGGGTACCAATTTTCCCGGGTGGTATTATAATCCATAACAAAGATAAAGACGGGCCCGGGTACCATCAGGCTATTGCCGGGTACTCTGGCAGCTATTAAAACTATGACAGACCCGGGTACCAGTATTCCCGGGTAGTACTATAATACCATAACAAATATAAAGACAGCCCCGGGTACAAGTAGGCTATAGCCGGTTACTCTGGCGGCTGTTAAGACGATGACAGACCCGGGTACAAGTAGGCTATTGCCGGTTACCCTGGCGGCTGTTAAGAAGATGACAGACCCGGGTACCAATATTCCCGGGTGGTATCATAATGCCATAACAAATATAAAGACAGCCCCGGGTACAAGTAGGCTATTGCCGGTTACCCTGGCGGCTGTTAAGACGATGACAGACCCGGGTACCAATATTCCCGGGTGGTATCATAATGCCATAACAAGTATAAAGACAGGCCCGGGTACCAGTAGCCTATAGCCGGTTACTCTGGCAGCCAGGCCCGGGCACCAGTAGGCCATTTACCGGGTACTCTGGCGACTGTTAAGACGATGACATATTTTTAAAAAAAAAATTGAAAGCCCCCGGGTACTCTAGGCCTTGTCTAAACAGTATAAAGACAGGCCCTGGTATCGGTAATTGACGGGTCATATTACAATGCCAAACAGATATTATTTTGCCGGGTACTCTAGGCTTCGTCATACTTTAATAAAGACAGACCAGGGTTCCAGTAATGGAATCAAATAGAAATATTTGCGGGTACTCTAGGCTTGGTCATACTTTCATAAGGACAAGCCCGGTTCCCAGAAATTGAGGCAGAAATTATTTATCGGATACTCAAGACTTTGTCATACCATATTAGAGACAGGCCCGAGTACCAGTAATTAACACTACTATCAGATTTACGATAGATACGAGAGCTTAAAGAGTACAGTACTTTCGATCTAGTGATACCGGGTAATAATTCACTGGCCTAATTTTCTTACATAACGGCAACTATAGTTTATTTAAAGTAAACAATACAAGGCTAGATCCTATTTTTTCCCAAGTTAAGTAAGCCTAATAAGTATTATTTCCATCTCACTGTGCAACATTGACTCCTTGGTATGATTCACAGGCTCAGGTGAGGTGCTGCGTTACCAGAGAAGAATCTGGACAACGATTAGAACGATCTCTTCCGGCCAAGTGATAACCACAGCAGGAGCTGAACAGTATTCCAGATTCAAGGCTGTGGTAGACCTGGCCATCCTCTCACCTGTTGCACCCTTCACGGCTAAAAAAACTATATTTTTAAGGTGAGTTCACTTGTCAAAACTCTAGACGTTTCCGGTTCACCGGCTAAGTGTAATCTCGCTAATTATATATTTTTAATTAATTTCCAGGGAACAAGTACAAGTTTTTCTTTCCCTTTCTAAAAGAACCCCATTGATTTTCTCAGGGCCTGTATGCATTCGCACCGGGAGAAGAATTATAAGGGGTATTCTCAGGAGTCCTCAACCTGGAAGACCAAAATTCCTTCATAGGGTTTCCCTCCCCGGGTCCCACATCAGCCAAGATGGACAGAATCACTCTTCAGGATATCAACCCGCCCTTGGACATTAACATTTGCTCTCACAATAGCCCTCACAGCTCATAAACTCTGCATCTCTCACGTAAAGTGTGTCAATAGGACCAGTGCTATGTGGAACCCTAAAGTGTGTGAGAAGTGTAGTTATTATGTTTCAAAAAACCTTTCTATTCTCGGTTACATGCAAACAAGTGTTATTATCTGTGTGGGGTTCGGTAAAATCTTACATTTCAGGTACCCTGAAAAAATCTCCAGGTATTACAGATGTAAAGTATGTAAGCTTTTTAAAAATATCCTTGTCAAAAACTCCTAGCTCTTCCCCACCTTCTGACAAGAAAATGTCTGGATCTGGCAGGAAAAGACATAGGTCAGTCAGCTCGGAGTCTTCCATTATAAGACAGAAGAAAGCGAGCAAATTCCAAACTAAAAAGCCACATTCCAAGTCCCAAACATTCCCGTCTCCCAGTCATGATTTCAAAGTCTTGCATCCTGCACCACACCCCCCTAATCCTCTGACATTTTCTAATGTGGCTAGTCACTCTGCTAACCCTGCTACAGCTAGACATAAACTACCTGTCTCAGCTACCTCCTTGATGGATCCAAGTTCTGAGGATGTCAGTCCCCCTCCACTTTCCCTAGTACAGTTAGCTGATACTATTGAAGAGCAATTTGAATCAACCCCGTTGCTTACCCCTCCCACAATAATTCTTAGGGTTTATGTACTTCAGCTTCAATATTCATTTGAATCAGTTGAGGATGAATTAATGTGGGAGGGGTAAGCAACAGGGTTGATTCAAATTGCTGTTCAATACTTGTACTTATACTTGTTCCCTGGAAATTAATTAGAAATATATAATTAGTGAGATTACACTTAGCCGGTGAACCGGAAACGTCTAGAGATTTGACAAGTGAACTCACCTTAAAAATATAGGTTTTTTTAGCTGTGAAGGGTGCAACAGGTGAGAGGATGGCCAGGTCTACCACAGCCTTGAATCTGGAATACTGTTCAGCTCCTGCTGTGGTTATCACTTGGCCGGAAGAGATCGTTCTAATCGTTGTCCAGATTCTTCTCAGGTAATGCAGCACCTCACCTGAGCCTGTGAATCATACCAAGGAGTCAATGTTGCATAGTGAGATGGAAATAATACTTATTAGGCTTACTTAACTTGGGAAAAAATAGGATCTAGCCTTGTATGGTTTACTTTAAATAAACTATAGTTGCCGTTATGTAAGAAAATTAGGCCAGTGAATTATTACCCGGTATCACTAGATCGAAAGTACTGTACTCTTTAAGCTCTTGTATCTATCGTAAATCTGATAGTAGTGTTAATTACTGGTACTCGGGCCTGTCTCTAATATGGTATGACAAAGTTTTGAGTATCTGATAAATAATTTCTGCCTCAATTTCTGGGAACCGGGCTTGTCCTTATGAAACTATGACCAAGCCTAGAGTACCCGGCAAAAATGTCTATTTGATTCCATTACTGGAACCCTGGTCTGTCTTTATTAAAGTATGACAAAGCCAAGAGTACCCGGCAAAATAATATATGTTTGGCATTGTAATATCACCCGTCAATTACCGATACCCGGGCCTGTCTTTATACTGTTTAGACAAGGCCTAGAGTACCCGGGGGCTTTCAAATTTTTTTTAAAAATATGCCATCGTCTTAACAGTCGCCAGAGTACCCGGTAAATGGCCTACTGGTGCCCGGGCCTGGCTGCCAGAGTAACCGGCTATAGGCTACTGGTACCCGGGCCTGTCTTTATACTTGTTATGGCATTATGATACCACCCGGGAATATTGGTACCCTGGTCTGTCATCGTCTTAACAGCCGCCAGAGTAACCGGCAATAGCCTACTTGTACCCGGGGCTGTCTTTATATTTGTTATGGCATTATGATACCACCCGGGAATATTGGTACCCGGGTCTGTCATCGTCTAAACAGCCGCCAGGGTAACCGGCAATAGCCTACTTGTACCCGGGGCTGTCTTTATATTTGTTATGGCATTACGATACCACCCGGTAATATTGGTACCCGGGTCTGTCATCGTCTTAACAGCCGCCAGAGTAGCCGGTTATAGCCTACTTGTACCCGGGGCTGTTTTTATATTTGTTATGGTATTATAGTACTACCCGGGAATACTGGTACCCGGGTCTGTCATAGTTTTAATAGCTGCCAGAGTACCCGGCAATAGCCTGATGGTACCCGGGCCCGTCTTTATCTTTGTTATGGATTATAATACCACCCGGGAAAATTGGTACCTGAGTCTGTCATAGTCTTAACAGTCGCCAGGGTAACCGGCAATAGCTTACTTGTACCCGGGACTGTCTTTATAATTGTTATGGTATTATAATATCACCCGTCCATACTAATACCCGGTTCTCTCTTTATAACCGGCAGTACTGGTACCCGGGCCTTATTGAGATAAGGTCTAGGGTACCCGGGGACTTGAGAAATCTCAACACGCCATAGACTTAGCACTCGTAAGGGTAGGCCTACTCGGCCACGAGTGTTATTCGGCGTTCCTTTATGTATCTTTGTACATGTTTACATTCTTATATCTTTCTGGAACTGTAAGTCAGTGAGATATATGCAATCAAGATATTATTTTGGGTACTCCACTGGCTGTAGGCCTACTTGGTACTCTTGGAAATAATTAAATAAGAGTGCCTAAATGAGTAGTAAAATAGGCTACTATTAAAATGTTGTTATTGTACAGTCAGCCCCCCCAATACGCGATTCCACAATTCGCGAAAACCCTAATACACGAGTGACCCCTCGAAAATAACATTAATTAATTAAACATTAATTACGCGAGGTGGTACCACAATACACGAATCGAGAGCTAAGAAGGGGCCAAATCCGCTATTCCCGCTTGATACGCGAGCACGTCTACGTTTCGCGAGGCCCAGGAGTAGCTCTGAAAAAAGAAGAAGACGGGCATACGCCTGCCTTCCCTCCCGCTTACCCTCCCTCCCTCCCTCCCACAGTCCCGCTCAAGCGTCATAGCCGTGCGGAGTGACCAAACGTTTGTAGTGCCTGCCACTTTTTTCGCCATGCCACGCCAATATAAGAAGATTAACACACAAAATGAAGGTGGAAGTGTTGGATAGCAAGAAAAAAGGAGAAGGAAACTGTGCAATAGGCTTGTCAGAGTAAACTGTTCGTACGATTTGGTCAGGGAGGGAGAAGTTGGAGAAAATCGTGAAGTCCTACGGTCCTAGTCCTAGTCCTAGCCTATCTTCTACTAATTTTAAGGTAAGGTTTCATATTTTTATTCATTGTTCTTATTATATTATTTTTATTAATCTCACCACCACACCCCCAATGAAATTAATTAAAGTATATATGATCCACCGGGATTCGAACCCGGGTTATCACACACATATTTTTGCCACCTTAACCATTACACCACCAGGACGGTTAAAGGTTTATGCACACGCCTACGACTTATTATCCATTCTCGAATACTGGATATTAATCTAATCATGTTCATACTCCCAACCGCACTATGGTAGCCTACTGTTTAAGTGAGAGGAAAGAATATTCATGGGGCACAGATCATATAGACCGGCCTCTCGAAGAAATATCCCTAAACCTACTAATAATATTATTTTTATTAATCTCACCACCACACCCCCAATGAAATTAATTAAAGTATATATGATCCACCGGGATTCGAACCCGGGTTATCACACACATATTTTTGCCACCTTAACCATTACACCACCAGGACGGTTAAAGGTTTATGCACACGCCTACGACTTATTATCCATTCTCGAATACTGGATATTAATCTAATCATGTTCATACTCCCAACCGCACTATGGTAGCCTACTGTTTAAGTGAGAGGAAAGAATATTCATGGGGCACAGATCATATAGACCGGCCTCTCGAAGAAATATCCCTAAACCTACTAATAATATTATTTTTATTAATCTCACCACCACACCCCCAATGAAATTAATTAAAGTATATATGATCCACCGGGATTCGAACCCGGGTTATCACACACATATTTTTGCCACCTTAACCATTACACCACCAGGACGGTTAAAGGTTTATGCACACGCCTACGACTTATTATCCATTCTCGAATACTGGATATTAATCTAATCATGTTCATACTCCCAACCGCACTATGGTAGCCTACTGTTTAAGTGAGAGGAAAGAATATTCATGGGGCACAGATCATATAGACCGGCCTCTCGAAGAAATATCCCTAAACCTACTAATAATATTATTTTTATTAATCTCACCACCACACCCCCAATGAAATTAATTAAAGTATATATGATCCACCGGGATTCGAACCCGGGTTATCACACACATATTTTTGCCACCTTAACCATTACACCACCAGGACGGTTAAAGGTTTATGCACACGCCTACGACTTATTATCCATTCTCGAATACTGGATATTAATCTAATCATGTTCATACTCCCAACCGCACTATGGTAGCCTACTGTTTAAGTGAGAGGAAAGAATATTCATGGGGCACAGATCATATAGACCGGCCTCTCGAAGAAATATCCCTAAACCTACTAATAATATTATTTTTATTAATCTCACCACCACACCCCCAATGAAATTAATTAAAGTATATATGATCCACCGGGATTCGAACCCGGGTTATCACACACATATTTTTGCCACCTTAACCATTACACCACCAGGACGGTTAAAGGTTTATGCACACGCCTACGACTTATTATCCATTCTCGAATACTGGATATTAATCTAATCATGTTCATACTCCCAACCGCACTATGGTAGCCTACTGTTTAAGTGAGAGGAAAGAATATTCATGGGGCACAGATCATATAGACCGGCCTCTCGAAGAAATATCCCTAAACCTACTAATAATATTATTTTTATTAATCTCACCACCACACCCCCAATGAAATTAATTAAAGTATATATGATCCACCGGGATTCGAACCCGGGTTATCACACACATATTTTTGCCACCTTAACCATTACACCACCAGGACGGTTAAAGGTTTATGCACACGCCTACGACTTATTATCCATTCTCGAATACTGGATATTAATCTAATCATGTTCATACTCCCAACCGCACTATGGTAGCCTACTGTTTAAGTGAGAGGAAAGAATATTCATGGGGCACAGATCATATAGACCGGCCTCTCGAAGAAATATCCCTAAACCTACTAATAATATTATTTTTATTAATCTCACCACCACACCCCCAATGAAATTAATTAAAGTATATATGATCCACCGGGATTCGAACCCGGGTTATCACACACATATTTTTGCCACCTTAACCATTACACCACCAGGACGGTTAAAGGTTTATGCACACGCCTACGACTTATTATCCATTCTCGAATACTGGATATTAATCTAATCATGTTCATACTCCCAACCGCACTATGGTAGCCTACTGTTTAAGTGAGAGGAAAGAATATTCATGGGGCACAGATCATATAGACCGGCCTCTCGAAGAAATATCCCTAAACCTACTAATAATATTATTTTTATTAATCTCACCACCACACCCCCAATGAAATTAATTAAAGTATATATGATCCACCGGGATTCGAACCCGGGTTATCACACACATATTTTTGCCACCTTAACCATTACACCACCAGGACGGTTAAAGGTTTATGCACACGCCTACGACTTATTATCCATTCTCGAATACTGGATATTAATCTAATCATGTTCATACTCCCAACCGCACTATGGTAGCCTACTGTTTAAGTGAGAGGAAAGAATATTCATGGGGCACAGATCATATAGACCGGCCTCTCGAAGAAATATCCCTAAACCTACTAATAATATTATTTTTATTAATCTCACCACCACACCCCCAATGAAATTAATTAAAGTATATATGATCCACCGGGATTCGAACCCGGGTTATCACACACATATTTTTGCCACCTTAACCATTACACCACCAGGACGGTTAAAGGTTTATGCACACGCCTACGACTTATTATCCATTCTCGAATACTGGATATTAATCTAATCATGTTCATACTCCCAACCGCACTATGGTAGCCTACTGTTTAAGTGAGAGGAAAGAATATTCATGGGGCACAGATCATATAGACCGGCCTCTCGAAGAAATATCCCTAAACCTACTAATAATATTATTTTTATTAATCTCACCACCACACCCCCAATGAAATTAATTAAAGTATATATGATCCACCGGGATTCGAACCCGGGTTATCACACACATATTTTTGCCACCTTAACCATTACACCACCAGGACGGTTAAAGGTTTATGCACACGCCTACGACTTATTATCCATTCTCGAATACTGGATATTAATCTAATCATGTTCATACTCCCAACCGCACTATGGTAGCCTACTGTTTAAGTGAGAGGAAAGAATATTCATGGGGCACAGATCATATAGACCGGCCTCTCGAAGAAATATCCCTAAACCTACTAATAATATTATTTTTATTAATCTCACCACCACACCCCCAATGAAATTAATTAAAGTATATATGATCCACCGGGATTCGAACCCGGGTTATCACACACATATTTTTGCCACCTTAACCATTACACCACCAGGACGGTTAAAGGTTTATGCACACGCCTACGACTTATTATCCATTCTCGAATACTGGATATTAATCTAATCATGTTCATACTCCCAACCGCACTATGGTAGCCTACTGTTTAAGTGAGAGGAAAGAATATTCATGGGGCACAGATCATATAGACCGGCCTCTCGAAGAAATATCCCTAAACCTACTAATAATATTATTTTTATTAATCTCACCACCACACCCCCAATGAAATTAATTAAAGTATATATGATCCACCGGGATTCGAACCCGGGTTATCACACACATATTTTTGCCACCTTAACCATTACACCACCAGGACGGTTAAAGGTTTATGCACACGCCTACGACTTATTATCCATTCTCGAATACTGGATATTAATCTAATCATGTTCATACTCCCAACCGCACTATGGTAGCCTACTGTTTAAGTGAGAGGAAAGAATATTCATGGGGCACAGATCATATAGACCGGCCTCTCGAAGAAATATCCCTAAACCTACTAATAATATTATTTTTATTAATCTCACCACCACACCCCCAATGAAATTAATTAAAGTATATATGATCCACCGGGATTCGAACCCGGGTTATCACACACATATTTTTGCCACCTTAACCATTACACCACCAGGACGGTTAAAGGTTTATGCACACGCCTACGACTTATTATCCATTCTCGAATACTGGATATTAATCTAATCATGTTCATACTCCCAACCGCACTATGGTAGCCTACTGTTTAAGTGAGAGGAAAGAATATTCATGGGGCACAGATCATATAGACCGGCCTCTCGAAGAAATATCCCTAAACCTACTAATAATATTATTTTTATTAATCTCACCACCACACCCCCAATGAAATTAATTAAAGTATATATGATCCACCGGGATATATAAGATATAGACTGTACTGTAGAGCCAAAAATGTCGAAAATAAGGCCAAAATTTTTGAAAATAGGCCATAATTGAGAGATGTCACCCATATCTAATTATTCCTATTTAAAGTTAGGTCCACAATACGCGGATTCCCAATACGCGATGCCTCCTGTCGCCCCTATTCTCGCGTATTGGGGGGGCTGACTGTATATTGATAAGGCACTCTTTGATTGATTAATGTAAAAACAATATGAGTTCCACCATCACATAGAAAAACTTTGATGGTAAATACTGAAGGTATTGTAGTTGATATGGTATGAACCATTTATTCCTTACAATGTGTATTTGTGATAAATTAATTAACAACTTAACATTGATTGGAATTGACGGAAAATTGGTCAAGAATTTTCGGAAATAAAATTTGGGAACTAAAATTCTGATAAAAAATAAAATGGTTATGATAAGTAACCCCCTGGCCAACGCACAACCTTGGGGGGAGTACAAGCAAAGAATTAAAGTTCTATGAATTTGACACTAACACAGCACTTAACCCTTAAGGAAATTAATATCAAGCTACAACGTTAATACACACTTTCACAGAAAAAAAAGACACTGCAGCTAATGAGCCAAGGCTCGTATTATAAAAAAACACTCAAGTAAAGCAAAGTGGTGTCCTGAAGACACGATTGTCGACCAGCCCAGAAACTAAGTCCTTGCCTATTCAGGTTTACAAGTGAATACAATTAAAATAAATACATTCCTAAATGCATATAAAACTTCAATCTGCAATTAGACTCACTATGAACTAAAACCTGACGCGTTTAAGAGGGGCCATGCAAAACTGAACAGGGAGGCAAGGAGTACACGTCCTTTCAGGATGGGCGACGGTCGAGAGACGTCGCACCTGGGTAGGTGGGGGTAGCAGGCATGTTATGGGAAACAGAGGAAGATTGGAATGCACATAGGCGCGGTATTCAAACTGTGTTCATTCTTTTCTTTTTTCTTTTCTACTTCTTTTCAGTGGCTCCGTCCCAATGACGTACCTTAGGATTGATTAAGGGGTACCACCTAAGATGATCTTGGTTCTCGACCGTCGTGATCGAGGTTAACCCGGTCTCTGAGGAGCCCGGAACGAGGCCATATTATCATAGGCTCTTACGTCATTGACGTAAGGAGCCACCAATAAATTGTATACTTTATGTATATACTGTACATACATACATACATACATACATACAATTTTAAGACTGAGTGCTCAACACATACGTGCAGTTTCAGTCTCTTGTCCCAATGGTGGCAATCCAGGCAACCCTGTCAAGGGCTGCTTCACTTGTCAAGTTTTGGATTTGAGATCGGCACGTATAGTCCGATCCCAGGTCTTCCTCGGTCCACCCCTTGGTGCAGCTCCCTCCACAATCACAGACCTGCATTTTTTCACCCAATTTTGTTCATCCATTCTCTCCACATGTCTATACCATCCCAGTCTACTTGTATGCATCACCTCTCTAATACTCTTTATACCTAAACGTCTCCTCAGCTCATCATTTGTTATTCTATCCTACAGTCTGGCCACACACATCCATCTCACCATTCTCATCTCATTACGTTCCATTCTGATGACATCCTCTACTTTAACGGCCCATGTTCCTGAGGCATACATCATTGCACTTCTCACACATAAGGCATACACCTTTCCCTTCAGGGGGAGAGGCATTCTTTTCATGGTCAGAATTGGCAGCAGTTCTCTGAACTTCCCCCAGCCACATCTAATTCTAGCGACAGTGGCAGCCTCGGCCCCACCACCGGCAGAGATGGTATCTCCTAGGTAACAAAACTTGTCCACCAGCTCCAATGACTCATGTGACGCATGTCGAGTATGAGCATGCTGTACAGAACGCCCAGTCAGGCCCCACTCTCGCTAGGATCGTCAGGGCAGGAACTTTGGCTGTAGTCTGTGTAGAGTTTCCTAACTCAGTTTATGTGAACCGTTGTACTATAAGTATTATCATTATGTATTTTGTTTTCTTCTAAGTCAACGAGTTCTATTTTATATCATTAGATATAAGTATTGTGTGTGGGACTTGTATGTAATGATGAGAGGAGAGATATTACGTGGCGGGGGGTCAGTGAGTGCGCCACGCGGGCCGGTAGGCCTAATTCCCTCCTCCCTTCCTCCCTTTCAGCGCGTGGGAAGTTCTTTGTCGATCCCAGATTGAGAGAGAATATGACGTCATGATTGCCAGTGGGCGGTCCTTAGTGTTGGCGATATGCTCGCTACAGGGCCGAGTATAAAAAGAGAGGTCCTCGCCACAATTCTTCAGAACTCATCAGGCAAAGCGACCTCTCATATCCCTTGCAACTATCCATATTCTTCCGACTGATGTGAACTTTCTCTACTCTCTGAACAGCCTATCTTCTTCTCCTCTCGTCCCTGTTTAACCTCCATGACCCCTTTGGTGCAGATTTAGTCAGCCAAAGTATTATCGCTTGAGTTCTCACGAGATAAGTGCCTGTTAGATAGCCTATTTTGGAAGGGTCAACTAGAATAGGATTGATTGATGTTTGTTGCACTCGTATATGTATTTCCCTGTGTACTATTATTCATGTTCCTGTTTTCTGCTGGTTTAGGTAATGCTAGACTGGGATAGGGTTCCTCGAGTTGTGATTTCCTATGAGTGCTAGGTTGGTTGAACCAGCACAATTGCAACGGAGACGTGGGAAGCCTAGGTGGTCTTTCTGACTGTGTACCGTGGGAGTTTAGCACTGTGTTGCGAGTGAGGGCTTTTGCCTGTGCCACCCAACACTGTGCTATCTCATTTGCTTGACTTTGAGAGGATCGCCAGGAGAGAACCAGATACTAGTGATCTGGATCTCTCAAGAGAGCATCCCGTCAATTACCGTAATTTGGCCGCACAGTCTTAAGGACCTCGCTAGGCTACGAGCCGCTTGCTCAGCCATTGTCTCTTAACCTTAGATATCCCAGCTAGACTTTGCTCGACCAGCAGATACAGTATAGTATTGAAGCTTCTCCTTATGTATATTATTGTTTAAGCACTATTGATTTCATGTGTGGCACGCTTAGCTACTTCAGAGATTAGTGGCCCACGAGCACAATCTTAGTAGGCTATTGCCAGTGCATTGTCGGAGTACTTCTTCTTAATGTTTGCCATATCCTATTGCTTATTCTTATAATTCTTCTTATGTCAATTTAAAGCCTTTAATTACCAGTGAGTTATTCATTAAATTGCTGTTCAAAATCCGATACTTACTTCTTACGAGTATTCGAGAAGCATCTAACTTAACAGAAGATTCCTTGCTTGATGCTCGAGGACTATTGTTTAACGTAACGTAATAGTGCCGATCCGAAGTAGAGGGTGGAGGACTTCTTAAGTTCTTAGTTCAAGGGTGGATTACTTCGGCTTCAGCCAACACTATTCTTTAGTGTTGTAGTACTTTCTTCTTTGTTTGATTGTTGACCAGACTAGATAACTCCCGTCTTGTTATTAGTCTGTTGTGTGAAACGCTAGTACCAAGTTCTTGTATACCCCGTTATAGCAGATAGAACTCTGGAGGGTAGTGGCGTTTTTTGTTCGGCTGGCAGTACTCTGGGGTTGGGATCGTGTGTTTCCGTTGTGGCAGCGAGCCATACTCGAGTCCTGTGTAAGAGCCCTAGTGTACCCGAGTGCCCGGTCGTAACAAATGGCGACCTTGCTTAGGATTTTGTGAACAGTATAATTTTTTGCAGAGTTGTACAACATTTGTTTGTTCGTACTTTAGCGTACATATTGAAGAATATTTTTTTTTTTTGTAAGGCAATTAGGAGAGCATTTAAGAGACTCCAGTTAATTTAGTAATTAGTGCTTGCATAAGGGAGTTTAACACTTTTGTCTCGAGAATTTTTTGGTGAACTTCAGTATGTCGTGCCCTAGTACTGACGAGGAGCGAGAGATGCTAAGTGAGGAGATGCCGTTAGTAACTAGTGAGGAGGATGCTAGACTTTTTGTGAGTAAGCAGTACCACGTGACGGAGGAGAGGCTGACTGGGGTGAATGTTTATGGCTTGCACCTGATAGCCAAGGTTTTGGGTCTATCCAATGTAGGAGGGATGTCCAAGGGGGAGCTGATTTCCTGGGTGTTGCGTGGGCGACATGGGGTTTCGGAGGAGAGGGCGTTTGGGGGGGTTCCTCCCCAGATCCCCTCTCACTCGACTCCCACAGTGCCGTCCACTCAGTTGCCGGAGGTTAGCACTCTCCCACAGAGGGATGAGCATTGGAAGATTGGAGTGCCCTCGGGCGGTGCGTATGGTGGTTCCCCAGTTCTTGCCCCCCCTCCTTCAGTAGTGGCAGCTCCCTCTTCCGGCCTGTCTCCTGAGATGATATTTAAACTCGAGCTTGCTAAAATTGAGTCTAGGAAGCAGGAGAAGGAGATTGAGGCTGAGGTTAGGAAGCAGGAGAATGAGACTAGGAGGCATGAGATTGAGGTCAGGAGGCACGAGGCTGAGCTTAGATACGACTCCGAGAAATATTGTGCTCAGATAGACTTAGATAAGACTCGTGCAGAGTCGACAGGGATTCGGATGGGCCGGGAGGGCCAAGTAAGAGAACAGTCCTTGTCTCACTTAGTCAAATTGGTGCCGGCATTTAGTGAAACTGAAGTCACAGAATTTTTTAATCGTTTTGAGAAGAAGTGTAGGGAGCATAATTGGCCTGAAGAGAAGTGGGCAGCTCTAGTCTCCTCAAGACTTACGGGTAAGGGTCTGAAGGCTTATGATGCACTGCCTTTAGAGTCTTGCATTGACTACCCAGTATTGAAGAGAGCTGTCCTACGGGCATACGAGTTGCAACCAGAAACATATCGATTGAAGTTTCGGGGTGTTACGAAGACTAGGGAGGCGACCTTTCTTGAACATGCCCGGGACTTAAAAGATGCACTTGCTAACTGGACACGTTCTGAGAAAGCTGAGACGGCCGAACAGTTGACTGAGCTGTTTCTGCTCGAGCAGTTTTATAAGTGTACTGGTGCAGATATGACTTTAACTATTAAAGAAAAGAACCCTAAAACTCTACAGGAGGCAGCTGAGATGGCTGACCTCCGGCTATCATTAATTCGTGGGTGCGGGTCTGCCCAGCGTAGTGAGGCAGGTAACAAGGGGCGTGACACCCCACCCCCCCGAGTTAGTGATATACATTATGCAAACAAGTACAAGAGCTATGATACCAAGACTGACCACAAGACTAACACCGTCCCATTTAAGAAGGGGCCGGGCCCTTCCCAGTACCAAGGGAAGCTCAGAGGGGAGTTGGAGTGTTATCTTTGTCATGAAAAGGGGCACTTTGCAAGAGTCTGTCCTAGCAAACCACCTACAGCAGCTGTGTCTTTGGCCTGCAACATTGGTGTGTCTCCGAAGTCTTCTGAGTTTGCCCGGGGCAGTTCGTCAGAGGCTGAGGCACAGCCAATGCAGAAACACCTGAGAGGCTCGAACCCTGCTCAGGATGTTTTTTGCGACCATAGAGGACGGGGTTGCGTGATGTGGGCGGGGCGCAAGCATGGAGTAGAGGTCTTGCGTGATACAGGTGCTTCCCAGACTCTGATGAACAATTTGACTGGCTACCCTATAAATGCGGCTCGGGTGGTAGTGGTGCAGGGTATTAATGCAACTCGGTCATACCCGCTGGTGCGGTTGGAGTTGGAGGTGGATGGTGTGGCACGTGAATTGGATGTTGGGATTGTGGAGAAACTGCCAGTGGAGGGCGTCGACCTTCTTCTCGGCAACGACTTTGCAATGCCCGCTTCTGAGGTTCTACCCTTAGTCGTTGCCGAGAGGCCGGCCGACGTGAGTGGGGGAGAACAAGAGTGTGTCGAGCGGTGCCAGGCACAACCCATGGCGTGTGCTGTCACCCGAGCTCGGGCAGCTAAAGTGTCACAGCCTAGTCCTCCGTCTTCAGACCAGCAGAGGAACGATCAACAGGAGGAGGCTAAAGCTGGAGTTGGTTTTAAGAGTTTTGACTCGGCGGCTCTCCTGGGTGATTTAGTATTGGCACCTATGTTGGAGTCTGGAGAGGCCCCAGGACCTGTCACAGTTAGTGAGGAGGTAGGGCCGGAAGAGACTCCGGGGCAGCAACGTTGCACACGGAGAGAAAAAAGGGTTGCTCAGTTTGATATTGGGGAAGGACTTGGGTTGCTTCGGAAGCATCTAGACAGGTTGGTTCCCTCAGATATTTGTAAACTGCAGTTGGAGGATCCGGAAGTTCAGAAGTGTGGTAATGGTGCTGTCGAGATTAAACACGAGGACGGGGAAGCATGTCATGTGAACCTGTTGGAGGAGTTTGTGAGGCAACCACCTGAGCAGCCTACTGTCCCTGCGTTGGTCTGCCGCGGCCAAGGTGGAGAAGGAGAGGGGGGCAGTAGGGCACAGGTGGAGGAGAGTAGGGATTGTTATGTCTCGGCGGAGCCGTGGGCGGGGGACACGAGTCTGGTGGCTGTGGAAGCGCTAGAGCACCTGCCTGAGCAGCAGTGTGCAGCACTCCAGCACCAGCTCGGTTCATACCCCACTGGTCGTGCCGAGCCCCTGAGTCTCACAACTCGGACGGTGCGAGATGTTCCGCGGGCAGGTCACGTGAATGTAAAAAGACCGTTAGCCTCGTTGTTTCGGTGGTTCAAGGTGGGCGACGAGGCTTTGGCATGGTTGCCAGGTCAGGGTCGACCCATGGCTGCCAAGGGTGGTGGTCAAAAGGAGGACATTGAGCAGATTGGTAAGGTCGGCTGTGGTATCGCAGTGCCCGGTCGTCGCATAGCCTCCCAATGCTGCTCTAGTCTAATGCAACAGCCCTACCATAGACCGACTGTATCTGGCCATGTCGCTGAAAGCGGTGATGCTGCGCAGGCAGATGTCGTCACAAGGAATGCGGGGGTGCGCATGTACGGTATCGGCGGGGAAGCCTTAGCAATAATGAACTGTGGGAGTGACTGCACGGGTGGTACTGATTGTCCCTCTCATGACCTGGCTGTTCTAGGGACGAAGGTGGAGAAGGAGGGAGACTACAGGTTAGAAGCTGCGGTCTCGGCTGGGTTGTGGGAGGGCACTAGGCATGTTGTTCGTGGAGACAGTGCAAGGCAGTTATTTACTAGGCTATGGCAGTACTTTCGCATGTTTGTTGCTTCTCCAGGCCTGATGTACGGGGTAGAATCCGACATGCAGGCTGGAGATAGTGCAAGGTTCAGTTTAATTCCCTACCGTATAAATCCTGCTCGACAGCCTATGGTGCAAGCAGAGCTGGATTACGTGTGGACGAAGGATCTGAGGGATAAGGAATGTCGTGAGTGGTCGTTGCGTGTAACTTTGTCCGAGCGTGCTAAAGAGGTATGTGGTTTTGTTGTGGACGTGAG